>CAIGQQ010004173.1:3376061-3407376 GCA_903798035.1 Danio albolineatus
TTTGAACATTAACTGTGCTTGCAGAGTAAAAAAATAACTTTACCATTTAAATTAAAATGTGCTTTTAAAAGTGATTTAAAAATGGCACTGTTCTTAAATAATAAAAAGAAAACTGCTGTACTTGTAAAGTATTAATGTATAGTAGCATATTCATCAAAACCTGCAAATGTTGCTTGGACCTGATGAATATAGGTTATATGTCATATACGTAGCCTATATACATACATTTTTTATACCTTTTGAGATATATTTTCATGTACATATAACATAACTTTGAAATCTAAACGTTAACTTGTATTTTGATACGATTCGGAATTACATATTTAAATTAGAAATGAGATCTGCTTACTGCTCGTCATTTACAGTAGGCCTGTGTGAGTCAGAAAAGCGAGTGATTAATGCATAAATTCCATAGTCTGTTGATATTCTTGATTCTGATTGGCTGGAGGGTGTGCAATGCACAGGTAGTTCCAGTCAGTTTTGATCACAGTTCGAAATGAATGCGCTTCTCCCAAACGTTTATAGTAACTATAGCAACTCGCATGTGAAACCGATGAGGACTGTTACTGGCGGAAGGGGAGATCCGCAAAATTAGAAAATACTCATCTGACTGAGAATGTCTTATTTGCCCACCCATGATCGGACTGATGAAATCGTATACTAACATTAGCATGTATATCTCTCTGTCTGCCTGCGCGTCGTGCATTAACGCACGGCAAGCCGTTGATTATCCCTTACATACACATGTACAGTGCTTGACCAATTCATACGTGCAGTATTCCCGCGTTAGTAACTGAAATCTCAACACTACAGGACTGGTCTGCTGAAGGGCTTCTCTAGCGCGTCTGTCTCTCCCTCCGCACCACTCTCCGCCAGCGCGCGCCTCTTTTTCTTCCTCCGCGCCAAGCAGGCTGATTTTTTTAATGTTTGATGACGCGATGCACTAAAGTAAACATTCTAAGCACTCCGGTGTACTCGTACGCTTCAGGAAACAGCCAATGCTCTCTGATCACGGTGTTATCGGACGCGTCAAAGGGTTTAAAAAAAGTGTTCATTTTATTCTTTTATTATTCAGAGATTCTTCCGCGTACCACTGGAAGAAGTCCCGCGTACCACTAGTGGTACGCGTACCACAGTTTGAGAACCACTGCACTAGAGTATCAGGACACGGTCACAAAGCGTTCTGTCTGAACGGCCCAATATGAAAACATTGGCACATGCCCTGTATTTTCAAGCATAAATTTAGTAACATTGTAGTTTCTTCATTTTGTAAGCATTGAAACTTAACTACTAACAGTTCTCTAGTTTATTTATTTTAACTCAAATTAAGCCATTTCTATCCCTCTTATATTCTTGTCTAATATAAAATGTGACATTTCCTAAATCGAACAAACCAAATCAAATGACTAGCTTTTGTACAAAGTAATTATTTACCTTTTACATTTTAAATTTAAAATATTAATTGCACAACTACCTATGGGTTTAATTTAAAAGTGCTTGTAGGAAATTGTAACATTTAATAGTAGAATGCAATTTGAAAAGCACACAAGTTCTGCTATAAACTATTATTTTAAACGTGAGTACACATTAAAAACTAAAATTGAACTTTAAAAAATGGGAGAGTTGTTTTTTGCTTTTCTGGCAATCACATTTTTAAAAGCTTTAAAAAATTAGAGTAAAAAATACTAGATAATGTCCACTGAGAATTACAAATGGTTACACATTGTGTGGTTTCACATTAAAAAGTCAGTTTAGGGACAGTTCAGCCAAGAAATGGAAAATTAATGTGTCAAATGATTTGCCACTCTACAAATGACATAAAAATGTGTCATTAAAAAAAGGTTTATATTCAACCATACTGTTAATTTACTCTTGTAATCTAAAAGTTATGATTTTACTTTAAGCGATTCATTCTGTGGTGGGGACCCATGAAAAATAAGGGACTAAGCTGAAGGAAAATGAATGAATGATATTTCTTTTAAAGGACTTTGGAGATGGAGGAGCCTTTCCAGAGATCCATGTTGCCCAGTATCCTCTGGAAATGGGTAGGAAGAAAAGGACGTCCAATGCTCTGGCAGTGCAGGTGGATGCAGAGGGCAAGATTAAATATGACGCTATTGCTAGACAAGGCCAAAGCAAAGACAAGGTACCTGATCTTCCTGTGTTATTTCATGTTTTATTAATATTTTCAGTGGCTTTCTAGGCATATGATGTGTTTTCATTATTCTTTTTGTTTTTTGAACAGGTCATCTTCAGTAAATACACAGACATGCTTCCTAAGGAAGTGCTAAACCAAGATGATCCGGAGCTGCAGAAACCAGATGAAGAGGCAGTGAGAGAGGCAAGATAACAATTCAAAAGCAGTTTCTGTTATATATTTCACAAGTTTATATCAGTTTCACAATCATGGTTAAGACTGCTATGATGTGCCCTTTTATTTGAAATTTAAATACAACAATTTAAATTTTTGTCCTTTTGAAATTATGTAAATGTTGCCGTTTTTAACTTACTAAAGTGAACTATGAATAATAAGGAAAAGTGTTGTTTGATTCAATGGCACATTAACATTAGCTTTGTTTGTCTTAATTTACACACCAGTGTCTAATATCAGGGTGTCTGTAGGGTTTTAAAAAGTCTTAAATTTACTGAAATATAGTGCTGTAGGTCTTAAATCATTTTAAACTGGTCTTAATTTTCCTTTGTCCAAGTAAAGCTACTCTATCAGGTTGACACTAGATCATCAATATTCAATCTTAAAATGTTTTTGTTTACATTTTTAAGTTTTTTTTATTGCATAATATAACAATTCATTCAAAACAATTCATAGATATTTTTACAGCAAATTCTCCAAATTACATTTTCTAATCAGTAAAAGAAAACCAAATCAACACATCCCTTTATATGATCTTCCTTTAATACAAAAAAGTAGTACCTGGGCCATTAAAAAAAAAATCCTTACCGTTTAACCCTGTAAAAGTGTAAAGTTTTACTCATATTGGTCTTGAATAGGTCTTAAAGTCTTGAAATTGACTTTAAGAAACCTGCAGAAACCCTGAATATACATGCACTGGCTTGAAATCCTTAACTTGCATTACTCTTTTGTTGTCTGGTTTTAAAACAGCTTTGATAATGTAGATATTTATGTTCTTCATGAAATTAAATAGTCATTAAACAGAGCCAGCATGAATTAACTTTCCTTTTTACCTCTGATCTAGCTTACAGAAAAGACCAGATTAGCTCTGGAGAAACAGGTTTCACAGAAAATTGCTGCAGCCATGCCTGTGCGAGCTGCAGATAAACAGGCCCCTGCGCAATACATTCGGTAAGAGTTACTTGACTGATGAATAATGTGAAATTGTTGAATATGAATTAGAGTTGGGTCGATAGATGATGCCATTGTCCATCCCCGATGGCCGAGAGCAATCACGACGCTGAGCCGGCATCGCGATCCACTGCTCCATTCGCAGCAGCGACCCGCCCGCGAATAATACACACTTAGGCCCCGTTTACACTAATTCGTCTTAGTTTAAAATGATATTTTAGAACAAAAACAATCCACATCCACACTGGCGTTTCACCAAGCGTTTCTGAACAGCCCTTCGTCCACAACGCACAACACGTGAGCTCAAACACACACAATCTGTCATGTGCTCCAGGCAGTCAGTGGGTGCTTTGAGCACAAAACCCCAGAGAGCAGTGCTCGTTGAACAGTTTATCAAGGATGTACCACTGGATGGCGTCTCACCATAGTTGTTAAACGTGATATTTAATTAATCTTGTCTCTATCTAACGACTCTTTAGTCTTTTGAATCTATCAGGTAATGTCACAGCATTAGTACATTGCTTCAATCTTTCGCTTTCATGCTTGTACTTAGTGATTTTAGGGAAAACCTCAGATACTGTTGCTTGGTTCCTGCACCTGGGTTGGTTGTTAGTTGGTTGGTTGGTTGTGCACCTTTTTTACCAACCAAGTTTGTCGACACCATTATAACCACACAGATCACTCTACCTATTCACTCTGTGATTGGCAGATGGTAATTTGTGTGTAACTTATCTTTTATTTATGATTTGGTTATGGGTAAAACAAAGATCGTGTGGATCAGGTAGTTGAAACGGTAGGCTACAAATAATTAATTTGTTATGAATTAATTAATTATTCATAAATAATTAACTCATTGCTGCCTATGACAACGATGCCATCGTCCGAAGATGCTGACATTTGTCCAACGCGATTCCAAATTGGTTGACATCACCCAACCTTAATTTGAATAAATGTTCTGGGTTTAGTACAAGTTGAACTGTTTCACAGTATGATGTTGAATTACTTTAGAAAATGATATAAACCTCTCCTTTATTGTAAGAAAAAAGTATAGCATTTGTTGCTAGTGTTTAAAAGCTGTGATGGAAAGCTGCAGGTTTTGTTTAAGCAAACGCATTAATCATTCTGTAAAACTTTTGTACTGTTTAAACAGTTTATTGTTTGAGCTTTGAAGTTGTCTAAAACTCCTTTATGAGGTCAGATTAGTTGACTCCTTATGTTTTTATTTCTTTAATGCATCATTGTAATTAGTTTAGCTATAAAAACCCTGAGGAGACAATTATTTTCTCTGGTAATGGAGATTATGCTGCAGATACTGTTGATGGAGCTTATTTTGAAGGAGGGAACTTATATTCTATAGTCCATTTATTGTGGTGATGTCACTGGGCCATGAACATTTCCTGCTTGTTGCCAAATTATTTTAATAACTGTATTATTTATCTATTGTGGATCTTTCAGGATTCTCTGAAGTTTTGGAAATGAAAAATGTAAAACAGGAAATAAGTTTGGACCATTGTTATTGTTTACATCCCTCAAAATAGTCTATATATAGTCTAGATTGTCTTTTCCCTGCAAGATGTTAACAAATCTGTATTGCAGTTGTTTGAGTTCCAAAAATGTTTTGTCAAAAAATATATATATTTTTTTTATTTCTTAAAGGTACACACCATCTCAGCAAGGTCTCGCATTTAACTCCGGAGCAAAACAGAGGGTCATCCGTATGGTGGAAATGCAGAAAGATCCAATGGAACCCCCTCGATTCAAGTATGTTGTTTTCATCTGCAATTTTTAAGTGAGTGTGATCTATGAGGGAAGCTCTCAAGAAACTCAGTGTTTTTATGTTTTCTTACAGAATCAATAAGAAAATTCCTCGTGGACCTCCTTCCCCTCCTGCTCCAGTCATGCACTCTCCAAGCAGAAAGGTGGGAGTCTTGTTTCCTCAAAATATCGATCCCAAACATCGATAGTCATCAGCTTTGTTTACACTCTGAATCCATACGAGCCTGTCTTGAAGTATGTCTGAGAATATCCCAACAGACCTCAAAACATCATTGTTTTTCTTTTTTTGTGTGTTTTTTTAGATGACAGTGAAAGAACAGCAGGAATGGAAGATTCCTCCTTGTATTTCCAACTGGAAGAACGCAAAGGTATTGCAGAGCCTTTATTAATTATTCAGCTGTTTGTTGTCGGTCAGAAATATTGACAATGAATAAAACCCACCTTGCTTTCTCACATCTCTCGTTTGTTACTTCTCAGGGTTACACCATTCCTCTAGACAAGCGTTTGGCGGCTGACGGACGAGGCCTCCAGACCGTCCACATCAATGAAAACTTTGCCAAACTGGCCGAGGCTTTGTACATAGCAGACAGAAAGGTACACTTCTTGTTTACACATCCCTTAACACTTTGACAGACATTGCTAAGTTTACTAACTTTTACAAGTAGAAAAGTATTCTAAAACACTGAAGCATCTCTGAACCAATAATCTGTCTCAAGATGACGTCAGTAAAGTATGTTTGTGTCTTTTTGATAAATTTGGAGAGCAATTCATGATCTGGAATGCAGACTTTTTATAATGAAAGCAGTTCCTAATTAAACAGTCTTTGTAGGGCTTTGCAGGGTTTTGCTTTCAGCTATTGTGTGCACAAGACTGATGATGGTAGTGTTGGTTATGTGTTTTGTATAGGCCAGAGAGGCTGTGGAGATGAGAGCTCAAGTGGAAAAGAAGATGGCCCAGAAGGAGAAAGAAAAAAAAGAGGAGAAGCTGAGAGAGCTGGCTAAGATGGCCAGAGACAGGAGAGCTGGTATCAAAGCCCACGGTGATAAAGGTACCAAAAACAAAAGTCTTACTCATTTAATGTCAAGCCCATGCTAGCATAGTGGCAAGGTCCTAAAAGGTAAATTGGGATTGTCTTTTAAATTCAAAAACAGTTCGAGATCACACAGGGTTAATCATTTAAAGGTAAAGAAACCCATTTAGAGAAACCCTGGGGTACTTTTTTTCTTTCTTTTTTTATTTTAACAGATTTGTGCGTGTTGTGCATCAGTTAAGATAACATTAGCACCTGTCAGCTTTAATTGTGGGGGAAACCCTGATAATTTTGAGTTTTTGTCAGCTAATTTCATCTTCCGGGTTTAAAATAATTTTTGGGGCAGATCATAATCGGTGACGTAGCGCAAAACTGCAAGTGGAGTGATGACGCATCGGTTTATCATTATTATTCATAGCGGAGTTTTCTTATTCTTTGTGAAGACCCTGCTGCTTTGAGAGTGGCGGACTTTGGCGTTTATCAGTTGAGTTCGTTACAGTCTATGATTCGTTATTCAGACAAATTACCTATCCGTGCTGCTGTGTTCGCACATGTTTAAAATCCTCCAGATCTGACAGGGTTAATGGTTGGAATAGACAGGGCAAGAGATGTGCTGCACTGCTATCCACTGTTTCGTGGTCGCATAGCCCTTGCTGTGGCTGATGCCGACGCTCCTCAAAAAATTTAACTACACGTCACAACGACGCATAGCTCAAGCTTTGAGATTTGTAACCTTGGTATCGGTAACAAGGGCGGTGCTGAGAGCTGCAAGCCTGAAGCTTGTGTTTACCTTATTAATAATGGTGTTGCACAACCGCTGGGTCTACCTCTGAATGAGCCAGTTTTAGCTACTTGTACATTAAAGTAGCGTTCAGAAAAAACAAAACACCCACGAAGAAACTTGACACAGAGGAGCAAAATAACCTACTGCTAGCTAGCGTTTTGGAAGTGTTATTGCAGAGCAACACAAACAGCACACAGAAGTATAAATGCACTGCTACGTGCAAGGCTTGCACCATGGGTCACAGTGATCACTCAATGCAGAAGTATAAATCAACCTTTAGGCTATGTTCACACTGTAGGCAAATGTGGCCCAAATCAGATTTTTTGGCCACATGTGACTCAGACCTGTTTTTGTCTTGACTTTTCACTTCAGATTTGACTTTTGTCTTGTCTTTCACTTCAGATTTGTGCCACTTTCTTATGTAGTATTAAATCAGACAATATGACTGCAGTGTGATTGGTTTTCATGTGGGATTTCTTGTGACTTTTACATAATCTGAGTGACATGCATCATCGTTGTGCTGCAAATATCATCTACTCTGCAGCGTTGTAGAATAGTACACGGAGCAATTACTTTTCCACAGAAAGTTGGTTGTTAATTTGGAAAGGAAAATGGAAAGGAAAAAATGTGGCTTGTTAACGACTGGGGCACAGGTTGATTACGAAGCTGAAGAGGGGGCACTTTCATTTTAAGGATGAAGTTTCCCTCTGAGTGAAAAAAAAGAGCCGGTGCTCACCCCCCCCCCCCCCCCCCATCTGCAAATGCCTGTTGTTTATAACAAAGTAAAATGAAAAAAATGCAAAGAAAGATAAACCAACTCCGCCTTCACAGTCTGCGGCTGCTCATTAATTCTTGATTCAATTTATTTATTTGTTTTTATTTCTATAGCGCTTTTACAATGAAGATTGTGTCAGCAGCTTCAGATGATTGAAACAGTGTCAGTCCAGTTTTCAGTGTTGAAGTTGGCTTAATATTCACTGCTGAGAGTTCAAACTCTGAAGAGTAATCCATCGAAGCACAGCCCTACAAGTCGCGAACCATGCAAGCCAGTAACAACAGCAGCGTAGAAAAAACTTCACCAATTGTCAAAAGTGAAGGATTAAAAAACCTCTAGAGAAACCAGGTTCAGTTGTGCATGACCATTTCCCCTATGGAATGGCCAAACGTCTTGTGCAGAGCTGCTGTCTAGGTGCTAGAGAACACTGGACAATCCATCATGGAGAAGCTGCAGGTGGGGGTGGTCAACAGGCTGGGACTGGTGAACAGGCTGGCCCTTCAGGAAGAATTCGAGGACTCGTCTGTCGCTGACCACCACAGCAGCTGCTCAGGATATGGCCTGGTCCAGGATTATGGAAACCTCTGGAACAATAAAAAACAGACTAACATAAGCGCAGATGCTGTTCAAATTATAAGGTCTTTTGGGAAGTGTTCTTGGCTCCAACTGCCCTATGTAATGAAGAATAACAGTCCTTTTGGGGATTTGGAATTCAAGAGCTTTTACGTTTTGTGAAGTCTTTTGCAAAAAGACTTGTCTTTAATCTAGTTTTAAACTGACAGAATGTGTCTGTTTCATGAACTTGTGCTAGCAAGGCATTTCCAGAGTTTAGGTGCCAGGTATGAGAAAGATCTACCGCCTACAGTTGATTTTGATATTCTGGGATTAATCAATTGTCCAGAATTTATTGACCGTAATGGACGTGATGGGCTATAATACACCAAAAGCTCCCTCAAATACTTGGGAGCTAAGCCGTTCAGGGCTTTGTAGGTAGTCAATAAAATTTTTAATTTTATATGATATTTAATATGGAGCCAATGCAATGATGAAAGAACTGGAGTAATATGATTATATTTCTTTATTTGTTCCTTGATGAGATCACTATCCTGGTGGTCAGAAAGACGCGCAACACGGTTGTCATAAATCACAAATGATCAGTTCTTTCAATCACAAGTGACTTGTTTTAGGTTTTAAATGTTGAAATACACATTAGTTGTAGCAGAACAAACCTTTACAGTTTATGAAATAGACCTGTTGTGTGTGAAAAGGACAATAATCATATTAACCATAATCTGACAACATGCTTTCACACAGTATACACATTGTGTGCATAATTAGACATTTAGTGCTGTCCGTAATTGTACTTTCGTGCATACGGGTCAGTTTAGGACCATGATCTGTTCACACTGCAAATCTGATACTGACCACAACAACAATGCAAAAAAAATCAGATCTGAGAAAAAAAATCAGATTTGAGCATTAAGCCTCACAGTGTGAATGTAGCCTTGGTCCCACAGCAACACACGCATGAATTTGATTGGATGAACAGTTCTGGACATAATAAAAATCCAGACAAACAGCCTTTATCAGAGAGAAATGTTTACACTACCTTTGGACGCTTCGAATAGTCAATGTTCGTTATTACCAAAGCTTCTAAGCTCAAAAAATGGTATTCGGACCAGTCCTAGAATCCTTTACATTTTTAACAAATGTCGATCTTAAAAAAAAAACTGTTCAAAATTTCTTATGTGTCATTTATTGTGTTTTATGGACTCTCGTTTTAATCTTATTTTAATATGTTTTATATTGTAAGTAGTTTGTATTTGCCATGAAGTACTCTTTGAAGCTGATATCGACCTTTGCTTTTGAACTGATCCTGTGCTAGACCTTCATAATGCTGTCACATCACCATTTATATGTCTGGTTTTCTTTTAGGTGGTGAAGATTCTGAAGTCAGGGAGCGTGATGAGATTCGTCACGATAGGAGGAAAGATAGGCAGCATGACAGGAACATCTCCAGAGCCGCCCCCGATAAGAGGTGCATGCATTTTTTATACTCTTGCCTTAAAACATTTATGGGTCGGTCCAACTGGTGCACACATTTCGTTTTAAACTGCATGACTCCGCGTTATTTTCTGTTCTCTGATCTCACACAAGTCCCAAAGGTGTCCGTTTTTACATCAGGCACCTTTTAGTGAAGTAAACTGACACATTCTATATTCAGATCAAGTTTTTCACTTGTTTAAAGCGATTTTATCTGTAGTTGTAAGTGTTTTAATTATTCATGCTTTTTCCTCAAAAGATGTTCGTGTTAGAATACCCTGAACACTCAGTTTAAGACGTGTGTAATGTAGCATGAATTGTCTGGCTGTCTGTATGAGGTGTTATTGTGATGTTGGCTAATGTCAGTGTGGTTTTTGCTCTGTCCAGGTCGAAGCTTCAGAGGGACCAGGATAGGGACATCAGTGAGCTCATTGCTCTTGGCCAGCCGAACCCCCGTACCTCTAGTGAGGCTCAGTATGACCAGAGACTCTTCAATCAAAGCAAGGTAATCAACCCTCAGGCCTTTCCAATCTCGCATTGGTTACTTAACTTTTTAAATCAATAAAGAGATATTTTGGTTAGAGTTGACATTTTAAATTAGCTTAAATTAGGGCTTGGCAACAAATCAAAATGAAAATTAAATCGTCATTACACATAAGCAGGATTTTTTTTAATGCACATCTTGTCAGGGAAACATGGTTCTGTGATTAGTATTAAATCTATTGTAAAGCCCAGAGGGCGCTCTTGCATAAGCATAGATGAAGAAACCCAGGAAATCCCTATGCACTATCCCGTTGCAGGATAACCTTTTAGATTTAATTGCATTCATTGATTCAGCGTGGTTAATAAGCTACGATGGTATAAAATTATCTTGTAACGAGTAATTGCATCAGACTTTTATCACAATATCGACTTAAGATCCAAAACAGGTTTAACAAATATAACAAAAAAGTGTATTTATTGTATATACATGTTAAAGAGCCCCTATTGTGGGGTTTTGAAAATGACCTTCCATGCAGTGTGTATCACAGCTGTAAGTGAAGTGAAATATCCAGCTAAGGCTTAAATCTGAAAGTGTGCTGTGTTTTAAACAAGTGATTCATCAATAAAGGAGTCGACCCATAGTAGTTTGAACAATTAGCCACAATAATTAGTCTTTAGCGGTGCTGGTGTGACGTTGATACAGAACTCAAGCCCCAGAACTCAATTTTTTTGTGTGCGCAGACCTGGGAAAATTGAAACGTATGGGACTTTGTCAAAGCTTGACAGGAACTTTACAGTACACAGTTTAGGACCAGTTTCTTCCTTCATTTCACAAGTGTAAATGCTGCCTCTTGCTACCAAGTGTTAAAATGGTTGCCTCTTTGATTTCTCTAGCTTGCAAATTATATATTTAATTGTGTTTTGTTACTTGTAACCACTCCACACAGATGGTACTGTATCTGGTTAACTTTATATGCTCATATTGCGTCTAGAGTCACGTTGAAAATGTGTTTGTTTATTTATTTAAACGCGTTTGTGAACTCGTGATCCACTGCCATTTGTCGTTGCTATGGTCACTGTCAGCTGTTCCTACACATGTGCGGTCATGAAGTTTCAAAGTAGTTCAGCTTTTGCCACTGTGTGGCGTAATACTGAATATGTGTCATGGTTAAGAATAAAGCAATATGCTGGTGTTTAACTGCATTGCTTTAATGCACTCCTGCATTGGGCTCACACATACACTCTGACTACTTTAAAATTGTTGATAAGCCATGGTGGGCATTTCTCTGTGTCTCACACTGAACGCAGTCGACCAATCGCAATAGACTGGGGTCATCGGACGGATCAGAGCAGATTAGCACCACGCTAAGGAAGGGTTTGGGAACAAATAAATAATTGAACGATTCATATGAGAGTCGTTGGGATAATTAGGTAAAAATAAATGTATAAGACAATGAAATTATCAGCATATCAGACTGTTGTTGGAGACCCCAAAACCAAAATATGGCATTTTTCAATGCATAATAGGGCTCTTTAAATAATTATACAAAATGCTAAATAATTATAAAGTACAACAGTTAAGACTACAATAATCTCTTTTGTGAATTTTAATGGATTAAAAGAAACAGTGAGAAAAACATAGTTTTCTTGTTAATATTAGTTTAAAAATACAACTGAATTGTATTTAGTTATTAACCCTAAAATCTTATAAAATGATTATGTCTTGTAATAACATTTTTTAACTAGCTATTAGGCATTAATTAAGAAACAAAAAACATCACAAAAAATTATTAAAAGCTTTTGGAGTTTCCATCAGACTACTGTTATCTAATGGAACCTAATTGCATATTTTACCTTGCTATAGCCCTATAAATAGGCACAGAAGTTTCAATCAGTATTTCATCTATGCCATAGGCTAAATCAACATGTTCATGTTTGAACTATTAAGCCAATCAATTAGATCTCCAAGCATATGGTGCTGTTATCAACCCCACCACAAATACAGTGTGATTAAAAAAAAAGCTCTAAATGCTCAATTAATAAATAATTACTAAACTAAATGATTAAATAATAATAATTCATGTTGTTTTGAGAACAAACAATATCAACATTGTGCACGTTCATTATCGCAGTATATCAAATGATTGGATAAAGGCATATGACTAGTGACAATTAAACGCACGACTACGGAATCATCTCAGCGAGATTCATTTCAAATAATGTTTGAACTTATGAAGTCTGTTTGGAGCTAAAACTTCATTTTATGGTTTATTTTCACATGCTTCAATATGTAGCATCATTTACTACACTGATCTATAGTTCACTGTGAAACAGCAAACAGCTGTAGCTGCTATATAATAATTTTCAATTTCATTATTGCATGTGATATTGCATAACTTTTCAGGATGTATCCAAAATCACCTCATACCCCTAAATAGTGCACTTTGAAGGAGCATCCATTTCTGGAGTGATAAACTGAAGCGCACTCAATCCATTCCATAGTGTATCGCAATAGCGAGTATACAACCAATGTACACTCAACAGCTTGAAGATACCCCTAATGCACTATGAGTTTGCACATAGAACGAATTTGTGCATCTAAACACAAGATGGCATCCACCGTACAGTTATTTCAGTGTAAGTTTCAAAATAAAATTAATTTAATTGTAACATTTGAATACATCACTGAAATTAAAATACAGGTCCACTACTAATAGACAGCTCATTGTATATTAAATGACCAGCTCAGGGTCTGACCAAGAAGTGTAAAATCTAATCTGTCTGAGGATATTATCCAGCAAATCACAAAAAAATGCCATCCTTGTGGTCTACTGAGTCCTCCAGTTCTTACCCTCGTTTCATTCACTCCTTCAAGTGGACTCTGTTAGTGGATTAATGTAGGGAGTAGTGAATGAGGATATAGGGGTGATTTTGGATACAACACATAGCTCTGTGTAGTAAATTATGTTACATCTGAAAGCAGATGCTGGAAATTTGCTATTGATTATAGAACTGGCTTTCTGGCAAAATGCACATGAAATTACTCTGCACATTTTTTTAAGGCAAGGCAAATTTATTTATATAGCACATTTCATACACGGTGGCAATTCAAAGTGCTTTACATAAACAGAAATAAAATTTAAGTATAAGAAAATAAAAACAAATAATAAAAAAACAGATAAACACAGATTAAAATGAGTTAAAACAAGTTATAAATGAATGAAAAAGAAAAGAAAGACACAATAGTGCGATCTGTTGAATGTAGCACAGTGCTCATTCAGTAAAGGCACAGCTAAACAGATGTGTTTTCAGTCTTGATTTGAATGTTCCTAATGTTGGAGCACATCTGATCATTTCTGGAAGCTGATTCCAGCAGCGAGGGGTGTAATAGCTGAAAGCAGATTCACCCTGCTTTTACTGCTACGTTTTACACAGAATCCCAAATCTTTATCTGTCTTCGTATCTTGACCCTTTTAGTTTTAAAGCCTTTTTTTGTATCATTCAATTAAATATTTTTTACCACCCAAACCTTAGCAAATTTAGAAATTATCAAATAAATTTTAATTCAATAGTTATTATTATTATACGAATTTAATAACATTTTCATTAAGTGTTAAAAATCAATTTTCAGCAGTCACGCATGACTGCAAGATGTATATTTCATAGCTGTGCTTCCAGTTGTTTGGAACTCATTGCTTGTGTTTTTCAGGGAATGGACAGCGGTTTTGCTGGTGGAGAGGATGAGATGTATAATGTGTATGATCAGCCCTTCAGAGGTGGTAGAGACATGGCACAGAATATTTACAGGCCCAGTAAGAATGTGGACAAAGACATGTATGGAGATGACCTGGACACCCTCATGCAGAACAACAGGTAAAGGGGCACTTTGATTAACATTTGCATTCATAATTTACAATAATTTTAAAGAAACTGTTAAATTCTAACACAATTGAAATGCCAAGGTGATCATTGTGTTCTCATTAGTGGAAACCTATCATGCAAAAATTACTTTTGTAAGAGGTTTAAACATAGATGTGTGGCAACATTCTGTATATATAACTAGCTTCTTATGGTAAAAAAAATTGTTTTTTTTTCTGTTTTTTTATTTGTTTATTTTATAATCACACTTCATAAAAGCAGTCTGCAGAAACACTTTGACTAACTTTCTTGCTTTGTACATGTCATCAGAGTGGGAAAGCCCCGCCCATTAGTGATGAGCTCTCCCTCTTTGGGAGAGGACTTTAGTCCTGTTTTTGAACCTGCCACTATGCTGACACATAGTCTTTTGAAAGGAGGACTGGAAATACAATCTTATTTGAATTTAAACACAGTCACCAAAACAGCACAATTAGGATCAAACCCTTAAAAAAAATCAAAATGGCCGTGGTGCTCTGAGGGCAGAGGGAGGAATCGGCATGGTGGCAGTGCAGGGGAAAAAGAGTGGAGCGAACAACTGTGTCAGTTGGCTCACAAAATGAGACACAAACCACGAGGAAACGCTGATTTTATTGTTTACAAAGTTAAAATGCAAAGAAATAAACAGTAAGTAATTTAATGTCCTGCTATGAATTTGTTATTCGTGGTTTCATATACACACAACCACCATTTGTTATATCATCATAAAAATAATAGTATTTATATAAACACTATAAATGAGGAGGACTTCTTTCCTTCTCAATCCCCGGGTCTGAATGCAGACACAGTAGATAGGAGTGCAGCGGGTTTCTTGTCCTGTCTTTTGAACCATTAGCCATGCCGGTAATCTGGAGGATTTTAAACATGTGCGAACATAGCAGCACAGATATAGTCGATGTGTCTGAATAATTAACCATAGACTGTAACAAACTCAACAGATAAAAGACAAAGTCTGCCATTCTCCAATTCTCGTACAGCTCTCCCGGAAACAAACAAATTTGACCCTGTGATGTGGCTGAACTCAATTTCAACCAGTCATTGAGTCTCACAGCTGGGCAGGTTGCTTTCGGAAGGCACGTGCTCTCATGAATAGTTAAGAAGCAGGGTCTACTCATTGGATGAGAAAACTCCGCTACGAATAATAATGAGAAATCGAGGCGTCATCACTCCACTTGCAGATTTGCGCTACATCACCGATTTTGATCCGCCCCAAAAATAATTTTAAACCCTGAAAATGAAATTAGCTGACAAAAGCTCAAAATTATGCAGTTTTCTCTACAACCAAAGCTAACAAGTGCTAATGTTGTCTTAACTGATGCTCAACACACACAAATCTGTTAATTTCAAAACAAGTACCCCAGGGTTTCTTGAACCTTTAAGGGGGCAGTTTCTAAGACATATAAAAATTACATGTGGGGTATTTTGAGCCGAAACTTCACACACATTCTAGGGACATCATAGACTTATTTTACATCTTGTGAAAAGTAATAAATAATAGGTCCCCTTTAACACACTCTTTGGAATTGTTTTTTTGCATATGTGTAGTATCGTAACAGATGTACATCAATGTTTGGTTAATGTATCTAATTCTCTTCTCTATCTAGGTTTGTTCCTGACCGGGACTTTTCAGGTGCCGATCATGGCCCCCGTCGGGACGGTCCTGTGCAGTTTGAGGAGGATCCTTTCGGTCTGGACAAGTTCTTGGAGGAAGCCAAGCAGCACGGAGGCTCTAAAAGAGCGTCCACTAGTGGGCGCTCCAAGGACTATGACCATGAGAAGAAACGCAGGAAGGAGTGAGACACTTTTTTTTTGTCAAACTGCAGGCTCAGATCCCTCTCTCCCCATACTTTTTTTTGGCAACTGAATAGTAAATGGTAAAGTACTAGCAATATGATGTATCATGCTTATTTTTGTAGTCAATATCTGTCATGTTTTTTTCCAATCCATGTTTTCTGCAAGTTACTGTTGCATTGTAAAAGCCAACCCAATAAATTCCTTATGGAGGATTACATTAAATGTGAATGATTGTTTATGGCGGGTGTGAAATTAGTTGAATCGTAAGAGTGCTCAGTCTGCTTTGGTGCAAGGTGAAATGAATTTAGAATGCCTCTCTCCATTAGTCTTATAAATCCGGTCAACAGCAGTTTCATTTGCTGAGTCTACCATTTATACCCCACTGCAAATTAAGCCTTTCAGCAAGCATGTGCTTTCCTTGAATTTGTTTTAAAGAGTGAAAGATTAGTGTTTTGTTTTGCAATTAATACAGTAATGAGTCAATAAGTTGGACCTCTGTTAAAAAATAGATTCTGTTTTTAAAAACTGTTTATTAGAAAAGGGTTCTTGATGTGTTTAATATGTATTATAATATTCTTCCTGATTTTAAGGCAAGGTCACGTGTCTGAGGTACGCTTGGGCCTAATGTTTTTAAAGCAAATGATCATTGTCTACTGCTTACTGTTATCCCAAGCTGTTGGTAACTGCGTTACATGGTAAGTGATTTACATTATAGCACATCCGACAAGTATTCATAGCGCTTCACTTTTTCAACATTTTTTTTAATGTTACAGCCTTATTCCAAAATGGATTAAATGAATTTATTTCCTCAATTCTACATACAATACCCCACACAATACAATCTTTTTTGAAATTGTTGCAAATTTATTAAAAATGAAAAATCACATGTACATCAGTATTCACAGCCTTTGCTCAATACTTTGCACCTTTGGTAGCAATTACAGCCTCAAGTCTTGGCACACCTGTCTTTAGGAATTGTTGCCTATTCCTCTTTGCAGTACCTCTCAAGCTCTATCAGGTTGGATGCGAAGCGACGGTGAACAACCATTTTTTAAATCTCTTCAGAGATGTTCAATAGGATTTAGGTCTAGGCTCTGGCTGGGCCACTCAAGGACATTCATCGAGTTGTTGTGATGCCACTCCATTGATATTTTGGCAGTGTGCTTTGGGTCATTGTTCTGCTGGAAGATGAACCGTCGCCCCAGTCTGAGGTCAAGAGCACTCTGAAGCAGGATTTCATTCAGGATGTCTCTGTACATTGCTGCATTCATCTTTCCCTCTATCTTGACTAGTCTTCCAGTTCATGCTACTGAAAAACATCCCCACAGAATGATGCGGCCACCACCATGCTTCGCTGTAGGGATGGTATTTGCCTGGTGATGAGTGGTGCCTGTTTTTTTCCAAAGGTAATGCCTGGCATTCACTCCAAAGAGTTCAATTTTAGTCTCATCAGACCAGAGAATTAGGTTTTTATGGTCTGAAAGTCCTTTAGATGCCTTTTGGCAAATTCCAGGTGGGCTGCTATGTGCCCTTTACCAAGGAGTAGCTTCTGTCTGGCCACTCTACCATACAGGCCTGATTGGTGGACTGTTGCACAGGTGGTTGTCCTTCTGTAAGGTTCTTCTCTCTCCACAGAAAAACGCTGGAGCTCAGACAGAGTGACCATCGGGTTATTGATCACCTCCCTGACTAAGGCCCTTTCCCCCCAATCACTCAGCTTAGATGGGCTCTAGAAAGAGTCCTGGTCATTCCAAACATCTTCCACTTACAGATGATGTAAGCCACTGTGCTCATTGGAACTTTCAGAGTAGCAGAAATTTTTCTGTAACCTTCCCCAGCTTTTTGTCTTTAGACGATCCTGTCTCGGAGATCTACAGGCAATTCCTTTGTCTTTCTTTTTGCTTTGACATACACTCTCAACCCTGGGACCTAGACAGGTGTATGCTTTTTCAAATCATGTCCAATCAACTGAATTTACCACAGGTGAATTCCAATTGAGCTGCTGAAACATCTCAAGAATGATCCGTGGAAACAAAATATATCTGAGCTCAATTTAGAGCTTCATGGCAAAGGCTGTGAATACTTATGTACATGTGAATTTTCTTTATTTATTTATTTTTATAAATTTGCAACAATTTAAAAAAAATCATATTGTCATTATGGGGTATTGTGTGTAGAATTGAGGAAATAATTTAATCCATCCAGGCTGTAACAAAAAAAATGTGGAAAAAGTGAAGTGCTTTGAATACTTTCTGGATGCACTGTACCTTGTTGTTAGTGAAGTTATCACTTTTTTTAACGAGGCCAATGATATGGCTGCAAACAAAGTCCACTAAAAGTTGGTTAGTAGCTAATGATATAGGTGCTAAAATGCCATGATTGCAAGAAAACTGACATGGTTATATCTAACTAATTTCTTTAGGCTAGTGTTTATAGATATCTAACATAGAACTGGCTGATGTTACTTTAGTTTTCTTATTTATGGTCATATAGTGTAATTTTGTTCTTTTCTATTTAATTATTCCTTTTTAAAAATGATCTTAGTTCACAAATAAACTGCATCGCTGCTCCAAAAAGCACAGTTTTATGATTTATGCAGTGCTTAAATGAGTGATAGTCCAATTTATAATTTAATTACTGTTAATGTATCACTGGAAACTCTTTAAAGAGCCCATATTATGGATTTTTGAAAATGACTTCCATGCAGTGTGTAACACAGCTCTAAGTAAAGTGAAATGTCCAGCTAAGGCTTAAATCTGAAAGTGCAAAGTGTTTAAAACGATTGATTCATCTATAAAAGAGTTGACTCGTTGTTTAAATGAATCTTTATTATAACGAGTCTTTAGCCGTTTCGGCTTGACGTCAATGTGAAACATAAGCCCCGCCTACTAGTTGCGCGCGCAGACCCTGGGAAAATTGAACTCCCCGGCCCCGCCCACAGACAGGAAGAAAAAGTGGAAGACGGTCGGCAAGCGCTGTATCGCATTCCGGTTAAATCATGTCCCGTAGACGCTGTGCTCTGAAGTGCGAGGGAAAAGCTGTGTTCTTTTCCCTACCTGGAAACCTCTTTTCCCTACCTGGAGTGGTTGAGGTTTATTTTTGGTAAAATACCTGAGAATTATAGCCCCAACATGGTGCTGTGTTTCTCTGAAGAGAGCTACACCAATCTATACGCTTACAACGCGGGATTTGTTACACTGTTGTTGTTAAAGGATGGATCAATACCCAGCATGTTTTTCCACCGAATCGCAACCTGTAAGTATGATTAAAATAACCATCATCTTGCTCACTGTAACAAGGTAAATATGGATGTAGTTGTCTGTATTGTGTTTGCTCCGTGCAGCATGTAGCGGTAGCCATTTAGCTTACTGCCGAATGTTACTATTTGTTGGCTTACAATAGTCCATGAAGTGTTAATTATTACTGAATGTTTGCTGTTATGATGATGAATATAGCAATACGCTGTTGTACAACTGCAGTGATGTTTTTCAATATGTTCTGGCATTGGGCTGCTGACACGGACATGATGTGGTGACGTGACGTGGAAGCGTCACGTAAAGGAGGTGCTTGGGGAAAAAGACTCGCTCAGACGATTCATATGAGAGTCGGTGGTAAAATGAGGTTAAAATAAATAGATATTATAAGGCATTGAAAGTGTTTTTTAACCTTGCATACATATCATCCTGTTGTTTGGGACTTCAAAAAGTAAAATTTAACCGTTCTCAACCCAACATATGGGCTCTTTAAAATCTCCAGGTTCACAGTTTTAATGTTTATGGCACATTGGCTAATTTTGAAAGTCTGTGGTACTTGGTTTAGATGCTTACTAATAAGAGCTCGGTTTAACCATTTTTTTTATTATTGCAGACCCATTTCAAAACGTCCTGTTTATATCAAAGATGCTAGAAAATAAGTGTTATCTACTATAAATGACTTGGTCCCACTTTTTATTAGGCAGCTAACATCTACTTGCATCAAAAAAATAAATGCAATGCACTTTTACATTTATAATGTATTGCAGAACACTATGTTACTTCTAGATTAAGCTGCTTTGACACAATCTACATTGTAAAAGCGCTATATAAATAAACATGAATGAATGACTTACAAATTACAGAATTACAAATGGCCCGCTCTTATCGTCTGATCGTAGTTGCATCTCGTTGTTTGTGCTGCATTTGACAATACAGATCACAGTATTCTCCTGGATAGGCTTGAAAATAATGTTGGTATTACTGAGACCAGCATGGTCCAAGACTAGTTATACCTATCAAACCTCTTAATCAGTTAATGAAGAGGAATCATATCAATCATAAGTACACTACGGGGTACCACAAGGCTCAGTTTTTGGTCCCATTCTTTCACATTGCATATGTGCTAGGAGATATCATTTAAAAACAGAGTTAGTCACCCGAACCTATTATCAATGTCTAATGCATAAAAGCTAATTCATGTTTTTATGACTTTGCGGGAAGAAGACTTCTGCTCAACCCTGTTCCTGGAGATCCACCTTTCTGCTGATTTCGCTTGCAGCCCATATCAAACACACCTGCCTGTAGTTATCAAGTGCTGTTCAGGTCCTAGTTAATTGGTCCAGGTGTGTTTAATCAGGGTAGGAGCTGAACTTAGCAGGAAAGTTGATCTCCAGGAACAGGGTTGAGCAGCCCTGACTTAATGCATGGGCCATGGGAGGCCTAATAAACAAACTTCCTCTGCTCCATAATGCAGCTAGAATGCTTATAAAAAAAAAAAGGTATGATCACATTAGTTGATTTCTGTCAGCTTTATGTTTGCTTTTTAACATCATATACATTTAAAAATCCTATTGATTTTTTACAAAGCCCTCAATGGCTTCACATTTACAGCCCTTCACATTTACTACATTCTGTTAATTCTGGAAACTTTATTGTTCCTATAACACCAAAATCAACTCAATAAATCATTAAACTCTGGAATAGTATTTCTAGCAAGGTTCAGGTGGCAGACACTAAAGGCACATCTCTTTGCACTAGCATACACATAAATCACAAACACAAAACTTTAAAATTGAAATTTTAGGTTGTATGGAATGTATGGAAACATGAGATTGACTGGCAGATTGGTGCCGCGGCAGAATTAATGCGGTTGATGTATCAGTCCAATTTGATAAAGAAGGAGCTAAACCAAAAGGGCAAAGCTCTTGATTTACTGGTCAATCTATGTTCCTATTTCACCTATGGTCATGAGCTTTGGGTCATGACCGAAAGGACAAGATTTCGGAGACAAGCGGCCGAAATGATTTTCCTTCACAGGGTGGCAGGGTGCATCCATATAGATAGGGTGAGGAGCTCTGTCACCCAAGAGGAGCTCGGAGTAGAGCCGCTGCTCCTCCACATCAAGAGAAGTCAGCTGAGGTGGCTTAGGCATCTGTTTCGGATGCTTCCTGGACACCTACCTAGGGAGGTGTTCCAGGCATGTGCCACCAAGAGGAGGCATCAGGGAAGACCCAGGACACGCTGGAGAGACTATTGGCCCGTTTCCACTGACTGGTACGGTACGGTTTGGTGCGCTTTTAAGGGTGTTTCCACTGTCTAAAAGCGTACCGAACCATACTGTACCAATTTTAAGTCACCCTTTCGAAGGGGTACCCAAAAACAGAAAGGGTGCCGTAAGGCGAAGTTAGACGCGCAGCTGAACGCCATTGGCTTACAGAGATACGTCATTTGCTTGCGCAACAAGCAGAATGAAAACAAAGGACCGCCATGTTTAATACACAGCCGAGAGACAATGATCCAAAATAATATGAGCATATAATAACGAGCCATGGTCGACCCGAGCTTAAACAAACCTTGTCGTCATCTTGAACCGCCACAAAGCCAAAAGAAGAGAAGATTCTTATGGGTTACGAGCCCATAAGCGCGAGCGCGAGAGGTTTCGCTTGTCTCTTGCGCTCGTGTGCACGTCAATATTTGAAATAACAAAGTTCTTAACCTGGACTATTATAAACTCGGAATGACGGAATTACTCTCTAACGAGAGAATATTGACGGAGAGGCTACATGTACTGGTGAAGATTAAAGACACAGATGAGAGGCTTGCACTGACTGGGGGCTATATTTCCTGTTGTTTTTGAACCTAAATAAGGCATAAATGTCTGCTGTGTGTAGTTTTTCTGTAATTTGGTAACATCGGAGACTGTGTGGGGCTGTATGTGTTCAAATATGCTGCATTTATTTATTTATTTATTTATTTGATATAATCGCGGACCGTAGGCTATTTCACATCATTGATCTAGTTATAATCAGATCATGTTCAGTCAGTAATGAACATTTATACACCAGTGTTTATGTGTATAATAAAGCATCTGTTTTGTGAGAAGTGCTTCTCGTATGATTTGTGAATGACCCATAAAGCTTTACTGTAGACATTTCCTCGAGCGAAAATGACGTCTGTCGTACACCACGCCTACCAAAAGAGTACCCTTTTGCAGTGGAAACGCAAGCCTGATAAAGGTGACCCGTACCGTACCGTACTGTACCACTCAGTGGAATCTTGGCTGGCCTGGGAATACCTCAGGATCCCCCTGGAGGAGCTGTCTGGAGGAAGTGTCTGGGGAGAGGGAAGTCTGGGGTGCACTCCTGGGACTGCTGCCCCCCGTGGCCCCAGAAAAGCGAGTGAAAATGAATGAGGCTGTATTAATCAGGGGAACCAGGAACACTTCCAAAAAAAGACATTGTAAAAATATTTGCATCTACATTTATGTTAGTCTGCCTGAATCTCCTCATCCCGAGGTCCACAATCTTGGATCTGGCCTGTATTCAGAGCAGATCGTTGTTATATACTAAAAATGACTTCAACACGACCCCTTACAGTAAGAGAGGACAAAGATGAGGCAAAGATACAAGACTGATTCCAGCAAAGATGTTATTCACTGGATGAGTCTTCTGCATAGATCCCTTTGGTCAGCCTGAACGCACTTGCCCCTTAAAATACTACACAATAATTAAGGAATGATAAAGGCCACCACAATTTTTCTAGACTGCAGCTCTGCTCTCTAAATTTGGCCAGAGGAGAATTGGTCAACCGAATGGGCCTGTTTTTTTCCAAGGTTTGTTCTCTATGTCTGTCAATTGGTAGAGTTTTGGTTCCTTGCCACTGTTGCCTCTGGCTTGTTTGGCATTATAATGGAACTGAATCTATTTTGAACAAACGAACTACACCAGCAATCTTCCACTATTCTTTTACCTGCTTGACATATTAAATGTATTCCACAAATGTTATTTGACTTTTTCCTTTTTGTTCACCAAAAAGACAAGATCAAGGACAAGATCTCAGATACAATCGGCCGAAATGAGTTTCCTTCGCAGGGTGGCAGGGCACACCCTTATGGATAGGGTGAGGGGCTCTGTCACCTGAGAGGAACTTGGAGTAGAGCCGTTGCTCTAGGGCATCTGTTTCGGATGCCTCCTGGACGCCTACTTAGGGAGGTGTTACAGGCACATGCCACTGGGAGGAGGCCTTGGGAGACCCAGGACACACTGGTGGCACTATGTCTCTCGGCTGGCCTGGGAACGCCTCGGGATCCCCCCAGGGGAGCTGGAGGAAGTTTCTGGGGAAAGGGAAGTCTGGGGTTCTCTCCTGAGACTGCTGCCCCTGCAACCCTGTGGCCCAGCAAAAGCAGAGGAAAATTAATGAATGACACAATCCACACCTATGTTAGTCTGCCTGATTCTCCACATAATCTTGGATCTGGCCTGTATTCAGAGCAGATGGTTGTTGTACACAAAATATTACCTCAACACAGCCTCTTACAGTAAGAGAGCACATAGATGAGGCAAGAATAAAAGAAGGATTCCAGCAAAGACTACTACACAACAATTAAGGAATGATAACAGCCACCACAATTGCAGCTCTGCTCTTTAAATTTGGCCAGAGCAGAATTGGTCAACCAAATGAGCCTGATTTAATCCAAGGTTTGTTCTCTATGTCTGTCAATTGGTAGAGTTTTGGTTCCTTGCCACTGTTGCCTCTGGCTTGTCTGGCATTATAATGGAACGGAATCCATTTTGAATAAACTAGAACTATACCAGCAACTTTCCAATATTCTTCTACCTGCTTGATATATTGAATGTATTCCACAGAAATGTTATTATTTTATTTTTTATCATTTCATTTTCACGCTTGTAAAGCAGCTTCGACATAATCTACATTAAACAGTGCTATAGAAATAAAGATGGCATATTTTACTCAAATGCACACTGTAAAAAATACTGGGTTCCTCACACGATTACTTCCCAGGTAGCAAAGAATTCTGGCCCAGATTTGGCATAAAGCTGGCACAGCAGGCATTTATTCGGCACTGGCATACATCATGCAGGCCAAACATGGGTCGGGTTTGGCAGAAGTGGCACAGTCTTTAAGGTGGCATGCATGACATGGGCCAGATGTCAAATGTAGTATTTGGCCCAGATGTTAAAAATTGATATGTGGGCCACGTAAGTTTCCTGACATGCTTTTAAAAGACATAAAAAATATGGTAACACTTTATTTCGATGGTCCATTTGTGTATTGGTAGACTGTCTGCTTAATATCTGTTGATACTGACATTCAACAGACATTTAACTGACTATAAGAAACTCTGCAAGTAAATGTCAACTTACACTAACCCTACCCCCAACCCTAAGCCCAACCTAACAGTCTACTTATAATCTAATGAGAATTAGTTGCATTGTAACTTAAATTCAACAAACGGACCATCAAAATAAAGTGTGAACAAAAATATTTTTGAGTAAAAAATTTGTTTAATACACAAAGTCATTTCCATCTTCCTGTTTGTATCATCTTATGCCTTCATAATCATGTATATTCCAGTTTAATGCAGGAAACAATCAAGATTGATTTGTTAGAATTAATTAATCAATTTTTTTCCCTGTATGTTGCAAAAGAACTGAAATTAACCTACACTACATATATTTTATCAACCAAATTATTATTTTACAAATTATACTAAAATTCAAGTGCATTGAACATAAAACAATTAACTTTTCCTCCAAAAAAACTCCAGAACTTTAAATAAGTAGTTTGAACAACCAGCAAAAACTCATTTGAGTCCAGATGCTGTGTCCAAAAAAGAAACAGGGATGTTTATGTTTTCATTTTGGGGCTGAAGTTTGACTAAAACATGATTTAGAATCACAGAATATTTATATCAGCCACTATTCTCTCTTGATGAAGCTCATTAGGTTGCTGTGAAGATACTTACCTAACGCATTAAAGGCAGAATCTCTGGCTTTTAACTTCCACCGCACTCATCATCAAAATATACTTTGTCCCTCTTCTTTCTTGTTCTCTCATTAAGATTCCAGCGTCGTCCAGGTTTTCAGGTGTATTTAATTCTCCGGGACAGGCAGATAATGAGTCCTCACTCTTCTCTTGTTTGTATTTCTAAATGTGTGGAAAAAGAAAAATGAGTTTCTCATTGATGATAGCCCATAAGGAAATTGGTTCTTTTGCAAGCTTTTGTGTGGTTTGAAGAACAAACAACCAGCACATTGTTTTGCGTCATAATGGAAACTTTGGCAAGCAGACAAAAGCTAAGATTGATAGGTTCTTATCTGCTGTCCACGGAGGAACAACCAGAAAATATCCCAGGCTGCTTGTTTCAGTCCATTGAGCAAAAAGCTTTTTGTTCTTTTAAAACAGTCCAAAAACAGCATTCAAATAGCATTCAGCTGCATGTCTCGAGCTCCAGAGAGCTTTAGAAAAGAAAGTAATGGTTGTGTCAGTCAAACACATCCCTCTTCAAAATTAACTAGTAAATAGGTGTTTATTGAGTAGGCTGTTTATTGGGGAGCCTATAAGCACTTTAGAGTTGATTTTAGTAAATTATTTTAAAATGCACCTACAATTATTATATCCAAATTATATCCAAGATCTGTCTTGAAAAATATAAAATTTTCATCCAACACTGGCTCATCCTGAAAACGTAGTCCTATGTACGGTTATGGAGACCGCACATTATGTAGCTAGAGGTAAGTAAGCTTGAAAAGTTGTCCATAGCAGGGTGGTGCTGACGTCACAGGCGAGCACCCCGAAGGCACTGTAGTCTGTTTATAGCCTAATGTTAGCTTTTCAAATCTTGCGTTTGCATTTAAGATCCAAAAGTGCTAAAAGTTTGTCACCTTGGAATTATAAGGTTCTATCTGCATTCTGAATGATTTTGAGATATTAAGCCTTAATGTTTTTGCATTACGTAGCAAACAGTACGTGTAACATTTGTTTTTTTAAATAAAACATCTTAAAATTTAAACAACTTATTTAAAAAAAACATCCCATAATGTAAATATGTTGTCAATCAATATGTATATGTCAATAATTAAATTTTGACAAAAATGTCAGATAGAATTCTAATGTGACAAGTTGTATTTTCGTGAGAGGATTATCCGGCTGGACAAAATGTGTAAGAGTAATGAACAGTGTTTATTATTTGCCGTCTTCGAAAACCCTATGGGAAAATCCTATAGGGATTTTATCGAGGGAACCAGCTTTATGCTAGCAGCTGATTAGCCTGCAAGGTGACGTCATAGTTCCTCCACTCTATAGGGAAATTACCAACCTATGTCACACATGACATCAAACGAGTTCAACTGTGCATACCAGTTGCAAAAAAAGGCCGGTTGCAGTAGAATGCCAAATTCGAAATAGAAAATCTAAATTTTACCGAACACCACACTGCTTTTTATTCCAACCACAGATGTCTTTGGCTAACACCTGTCATAAGAGCAGAATGGAGAGAGTACCTAATTAAAAATGCTGGGCTCTGCAGTTCTCATTTCATATCAGGTAAGTTCACGCTTTGCTGAATCATACACATCACTCGTTTCTGATTCCAGCAATGATTTCAGCAAGAACAGTTAAATATGGTGAATTAATGCGACCACTGAATGATTAGAATGAAATGTAAAAGGTATGTTCACATACCCTGCCGTACAGGTGCAGTTCGCTGTCAGAATGCAGTTGTTTTGCTTGTTGATGATTACCCAGGCCTTGTACAGCTCCGTCTTCTTTCCTTGTCTTTGGCTAGGCAGATCGTGGGTTTATAGCATTTGAATCTGGTAATCATGGAACATTATTTCTTGCACATGAGTCATGACCACACAGAAGACAATTGTAGGCATCCAAAGACTTGTAGGCCTTTAAATTCTCTCTTGTAAAATCACTTTCAATGAGTTTCAATGAGATAGTTGTACTGTATATTTCGGACTGGATGCTTGGCAATTTCGTCTTATCCAATATCCATTGCTATCGCAAATGGACCTGTCAAATGAACACCACTCATTTTAACGTTATTTTTGCCAAATAACTGTGCGGTGACAAGCTTTTATAACACGCTGAAAGCATACCATGTGCCATAATATAACTTATCTCTAATACAACAACAAACTCTGTACCACATCAGATGTCATTCCCTCACTGTAAATGCTAGCTCTCCCTTTTTTCTGCAACCTAGATATGCGCACATCCTGAATGTTTACAAACCGGTAATTCTTCTTCTTCTTTTTCGTTTATTGGCCGTTCACTCTTTGGGAGTATTACCACCACCTACTGTACTTTTTGTGCACTTAAGTGATGGACAAACCAGTAATTTGTCTATAGTGTGTCTATTTATAGGCTGCGTCCGAAACTGCAAACTTCCATACTATACAGTACGCTAAATTCATATGCGAGTCACAATTCATAGAATTCGAAAATCAGTATGGGAGAAGTACCCGGATGACCTACTTCTTCCAGCGAGATTCTGAAGTGTGCATCCCATGCATTGCTGCGCTATCACATGATGCCCCACGAGAGAATTCATAAATGTGAGTGAAGCGACGCAACTGATGCAGGTAAGTCACGTGATCATGACAAAATGGCAGATGTAGTACATGTGACTTCCATTCATACAGCTAACATTCATACTGTATAGAATGTACGTTTCTAACAGCCGAGTAGTATGTTTAAATTTAAATGCAGTACCTACTGAGTACTAGGCAGTTTTGGACGCAGCCATATTGTATACCGATGCCTATTATGCTACATTACGCTACAGACTTATGGGAAATGTAGTGCCAAGCCCATATGTTGCCCCATCACATGTATAGGGGATGTTTTCAGAATGAGCCTTTGTTGAGATTTTGGTAAAAACCCAAACGATCCAATTTTAGCGGAGTCTTGTATTATCACGAGTGATTATCCAATCATCTAACTCTTGGGTATGTATATAAGGGAGGATTGGGGTGTGTGTGTGTGTGTATTGGAGCACCGCTTGTGCGTCACGACCGGAATCTCACCTTTTCCACCTCTGCCCCTTCCGTTCCCGCAGGTAGACATTTTTTTCCTTTTAGTATCAGGTTTATGTAGCTGTATTTTTAACTGGCTGTATTTGATTTCTTAGCGTCGGGAGATAAGATTGGCTGTGGCTTATGGTCACTCACCCCAGCCGGATCGTTCTTTATTCCGGGGCTCATTAATTTTGTCATGCTACTGTGAGTGCATGTTTACAAAATGGTTCTCAAACTAAAGGTATGTATTATTTTAAATATTTGCGCGTCGATCTGTTTATAGATTTCTAACATACTTGTTGTTGTTTAGGAAGAGTAACTGTGTGTGGGCAGACTGTTGGAGGGTCCTGTGGAGCAACATTGTGATACTGCTGCTTTTAAAGCCCGTTTGATTATTGTGCTGCTTGTTTCATTTTCTGATGACAGATTAACGTGCAAACTTTGAAGAGTCCAACTATTGCGCTGTGAATCGCTGACGCTATATCTTCATATTGAGAACTTTACACTCAGATTCAGTCATTTTGTGTACCTAAGGGAGAAGCTGTTTAGCAGCTGATACACGTGTGTGTGTGTGTGCGCGTCTGTGTGTTTGTATGCTTATTGGTTTTCTTTTGTGCTTCATTTTCTTTATTTGTACTTCCTGTGGGAAGTTTATGTTTTTTGTTTTCATAAGTTAAATTGGGTTGTTAAATTTCAGTTTATTCCTTCTCTGTGAAGAGATTTTTGTGGATTGCTGTATTTTTCTATTGTGTGTGTGAGAAATTGAGACGTTCGTGTACAATTATTTGTTTCCCTTGTATTTTAGGAGTCGAGGCTTCCAGGCAGGCCACTAGTTGTCCATCGTGTGCGGTGGTGGGATATGACACAGAGTGCAGTGTGTGTTGTGTGGTCACGTATGCTTGTGTGCGTGTGTGTGGTGCACTTGCGGTAAGACCATTCTATTTCTGTGGAATTTGGTGCTTAATAACTAGTTACCTGCCACTGGTAAGCCTCTAACTCCTATTGTCTTTGTGTTTCCTTATATGACTGTGCTGTTGTTGCTGACGACGAATTTTTTAGAGACTTTTTATATTGTATATTTGAGGAGAATAAAGTTTTGTTTTTTGGGTATTCACGTCTCATGCCTATTCCTTACACAAAAGAACCTGTGTTTAATTTCCCTGTGATCAGGGTGGCGTAGTCAGCTTCAATTTAGTATTTATCTAATCCCCCAACTTACCACCTTCGCCACACAAACATACAAACACATGAAAACCTTGGAAAGCCCAAGGAGCTAAACTACTGAAATTTATGTAATGCTGTATATAAATGTATAAATAACATCTTCAAAATGCCTCTTATATGGAGAATGGAGTAAAACCCACACAAACACGGGGACAACATGCAAACTCCAGACAGAAATGCCAACTGACTCAGCCGGGACTCGAAGGAACAACCTTCTTGCTGTGAGGCAACAGTGCTAGCCACCATGTCACCCTCCAAGATTTCAACAGAATCTTAAAATCTTTACAGTTCTGTTTCTTCTTTAAAATGTGATCGTTTGTCCTTATTTTTTATTGGATTCTGGTCAAGTGATTGGCTGGGTCATTCTGGCAGCTTTATTTTCATTCTCTGAAACCAATTGAAAGTTTCCATGGTTGTGTTCCATGTGTGTGTGTCAGCCAGATATTACCACTGTTACTACTAGTAAGTAGAACATGTTTTATTTCCTCATATTTTAACAATGGTGACACTGTGCCTCACAGTAAGGTCGCTGGTTCGAGTCCCGGCTGGGTCAGTTGGCATTTCTGCATAGACTTTGCATGTTCCCCCCATGTTGGTGTGGGTTTCCTCTGGGTATTCCAGTTTACCCCACAGTCCAAAGACATGTGCTACAGGTGAATTGAATAAACTGCGTGCATGTGAGAATGTATGGGTGTTTCCCAGTACTGGGTTGCTGGAAGGGCATCAACTGTGTAAAACATATGCTGGATAAGTTGGCACTTTATTCTGCTGTGGTGAATAAAGGGACTAAGTTGAAGGGAAATAAATGAATATTTTATCAATATGTTGTCTCTTTAATTATCTTTTTAATCCTCATTGGTGTTTTTTTTTTCTTTCTTATTTTTATTTGTATTTATCAGAATTCTAATTGTGTGCTCTGTTTTTTGTTTTGTATTTTTCTGTATGTATATTTGTATTATATAATCAATTTATGATTATATTTATTGTTTATGTAGTCCACATGCCCTTTTGAATTTGAGAGTTAAGTGAGATGTGATTTGGGTTATTCAAAACTATTACATTAAAATTTTTGTTTTGAAAAATAACAGAGGATCTTTGAGACACAAAAATCTAACTACAATTGTAGAATGCCCAATAAGTATAGAATTTGTCACAACATAGTTATTGTTACTTATTTTCTTTTAATCTCAGCTGTAAATCAAACTAATTTAAGACTGTTCTCTTTTGGCATTTTTGGCGGTTTGGCTTTTAAAAACATTGAGAAAGGGAAGATAAAACTAATAATCCGTGCATTGACAAAGTTGGGAATCCAAATGAATATTAACAAGATGAGTTGGCAGACCAGTTTTTTTTGTGGGGGAAACCGGAGCACCCGGAGAAACCCATGCCAACACGGGGAGAACATGCAAACTCTACACAGAAATGCCAACTGACCCTACCGAGGCTTAGGGTGCTTTCACACTTGGTTCAATTGCCTGGACCGTACCCAAGTTCGATTGTTCCCTCTTGCCACCTGCTTGGTTGGTTTGTGTTCACACTGTCTTTTTTCCTTCTGAACCCCGGTACGCTTGCGTCATCAAGCCCATGTTTTGTGTACGTCTGTTGCCAGGCGACGTACACGAAAGCAAAGCGCCAAACGGGAGAGACGTCCGCACATCACGGTTGTTTCGCTTTTACTGAACCTTTTGGTTTAGAACATACAGAAAACGGCTCGCGGCTAACTGCCGCAAACATATGATACACGTTCAGAACATCACGTGGTGTCCAAGCTGTTTTTGGAGGAGACAAGCAGACATTATCACTGTGTTTGCTCTGGCTCAGTCCCGCTTGTCAGCGCGTGATACTCAGACAGACACACACACACACAC
>CAIGQQ010004190.1:0-12026 GCA_903798035.1 Danio albolineatus
CGATGACGTTGATTAACTAGTGTGAGCTGCATTAGTGTCTGACCATCGCTGACATTAGCGGTGTGTAAAGATCTTTCTAAAGTATCATTTTAGGTTATTGCAGACTTTGATCCAGACAGTTTTACTCCCCTGTTGTTCCTGATGCGTCCAGTAGGGGGGATAAAAGATACATGGCCAAATAATAGATGAGAAGTCAACTCTTACAGATTAGTAAATGTCCTGTTCATAAATATACTTTTATTTTTATGTTTTAGGTAAATATAAAAGCTAAGTTAATGTATCAGAAAGTGAGTTTAAATATTCAAACAACTGATACACTCACCATACTATTTCAGATTTACAAAAGCCCCAATTGCAGATTAATTTAGATTCATTTAATTAGAAAAAATAAAAACACACATAGTTGGATAGTGTAACGATTAACTATAGCCTAGTTATAAGTTTTCATATAGAGATGTGCTTTTTGTTGTTGTATTGATTATATATAAAGTTGCATTTTGAAAACAACAAAATTATAATCGAAAAAATGCTTCTTTCTAAAGTTCCGAGGACCATTTAGCCAAACCTGACAAACAAAAACCCAGACAACATTAGATTTTTTTGAACATTTATTTGAAAAAATAATGCTTTTTTTTGTTTTTGTGTTCTTCCTATTCCAGATATATAATCCTTAAACAGTCAGGAGTGAAAAATTACAAGCAAGAAATAATTTCATGTCATTATAAATATATTATCTGGACCGAAGTTAAACATATAACAGATTTTTTTTAATATTTGATTTATGATTTAGTGATTCTATGAGTTGTATCTCCCAGGAAACATTGACAGTTTAGGGAATAACAAAAGGACTAAGTCATTATTATTTATGTTTTGTTATTTGCAGCTACAACTTGTGATTCTGACTTGCCCCTGTTATTCTAAAACATGCCAAACATACATGTAATCACAGAATGTGTTGCATATGAGAAACAGAGATGGCAATTCGTACAAGTTTTAAACTTATACGGGATAAATAATCTGTCACTTCAGACCTTATTAGGAAACTGTTCAAATGGAGTAAAATAATACTGCAATTAATTAATTACTTAAAAGAAACAGAATTGATTAATAGAATATAAGAACAGTTAAGCAAAATAAAATAATTATTACTATTATTAAATTTTATTTATTTATTTTTATTTATTTATTTTTCTCTCTTCTCCATCTTTCCTGTTAGTCTCTTCCTTCTGATAATCTCATCCCCTCCATTCTTATATATCTTTGATTTCATGCTTTTTCTACATTGTGCGCTTCACACTCCTATCCAGAAGGTGGCGGGAATGCACCATGTAAGTTGGCCTGCCAACCGCCATTAATCCTACAAGAAGAAGTCTGAGGCGGAGAGTGCAGAGCAGTAATGCACAAAAACGGGTGCGATCCGCCAAATAAAAACGAAAGAAGAAGAAGAAGAAGAAGAGTGCAGAGCTTTGCTGTTTAATTCCTTTAACTCCACTTATGTTACGGGTGTTGTGCGTCTATTGAAAGTAAGTGTATTATATCTGACCTTTGTAGCGTTCGCAGATGTGCTGGAATTATCTTGCGGGTTGAACTGCTTTAACATATGTGCTCAATGCTAATATACTCTCTTGTTTTTAGCTCGATGCTACGCTGTTTCTACAGGGTTTCTGCAGGGTCTTAAAAAGTCATCAATCTCAAAATCCAAATTTTAAGCTTTAAAAGGTGTTACATTTACTGAAATATTGTGTTGTAGGTCTTAAATCTTTTTTAGGCAGGTCTTAAATGTACTTTTTTCATGTAATGCTACCAAATCTGGGCAAAACCAGATAAATGTAAGCATTTAGAGACATGATCACGCTGCACACACGAGACTTACACACATTTATTGATCAGGAAAGAAAAATCTATGTTAACCATAATATTTTGATGGTAAAACATATATTTTATTAGAATGTATATTTTTAAATGATATTAGAGAATGTTTTTATTCAGGAAATATTTTAAGGCAAATGTTTAAAAATGTGTTTTCTGGAGGAATTTTTTATCGTTGATCAGACTGAAAAAGCTTATAAGACTTTATCAGTGTTGTTGTTATTTGTGTGTTTTAAAAAAAAGCAATTAATTATGTTTCAGAAACAGTTATGATGGTCAATTATATATTGAATATTTGATACAAGTGTTGCCATGAATATAGCCAGTGCTGCTCATATGGCATTAAAATATAAATATATGCAAACAGCATGTAATTCGAATAATTGTCTCCTCTTCCAGTGAAGCTCCTCCTCCTCCAGTTCAGCTATAAACACTGGAATATTCCCATCAGGCTCCAGTGAAGAGTTCATTGAAGGACAGCGAGAACATGAGTGATCCAGAACCCTGCAAAATTAAAGATGAAGACTCTGAACAACAAATAGGTTGGTGTTTATTCCTAGTCAGGGGCGGTGTGGGGGGTTGTTGGGCTTCTGGGGCTTCAGCCCTGAATGTTTGTTCCAAAGCCATGAATCTTTTGGGTTTAAGTTTTGTCAAAACATAGTTTTTCAACACATTATGCAGAAATATTTAAATCGGTTCATTATTGCTTTCCCACATGATTAATAAAGCAATATCAGCTGGGCTTTCTCTACCTCTTTTCTTTATTTAAGAGTTGTTGTTTTTTTAAAAATCAGAGGCAGCCTTACAGCAGTAAGGGCTTTCTGAAAGTGAGTTTACACACACACACACACACACACACACACACACACACACCGTGGTCCTGTATAGCCACGCCTCCTGTCAGTCACTAAACACATTTGTCTCATCGCTGCACCACAATTGTACTTCATGTTTGTTACCAGCTTTAATTTCGTATTAAACTAAGCTTGTTGGTAATTCTGAGGAGAATGTTGGGTTGCTACTGTAACTACACACACAAGAGAGTCAGGCAGTCTTATCTTGCTTTGTTTAAGATTTACCTCAGATTCTGACTGACAGTTCTGTATGATCTGATGAGATGCTACACGCACAGGCTGTTCTGATTAGCGGTGAGATTTGATTGATTCATTCAGGTGTATTTATGTGAAAGTGAAGTCTGACAACAATAAATATTCTCCTGAGGAATAAAACCACCTGTTTTTATACCTGTGCTGACTCTGTAGAGCTGTAGCTATAAAGTTAGGTCTGCTACTGTTATTTTATACTGGGTCGGCTACTTCATTTATTTTGTTATCACAATAATTTGCTATAAATTATGCCAGAATACCCGCGTGAACAGGGAAATGAGAGGGGAATAGCGAATATGGAGGTGTGGATGTGAAGTTTGAGGGCGTCAACGAACCCAGCCAGTGAGTCTGCAGCTGACTCCATGCCAGCGAGATAAATCAGTAAGTTGATTTTGTTCAGGACACGCTGCACTGAAGTCTTTGGTGATGCACTCATTCACAGACGTCACGAGCACTTCAGTAACAAGACAGCGGTCTTTGCTCCGTTGCTTTGATACGTACTTTCGCTATTTTGTTTCTTACAGCCAGTCGTTAAGTTGACTGCTCGTCTCGACCTGGTCTCTCTACTCGTTTCCCCGCACTGCAACAGTTCAGTCAACTTCTTTTTCTTCCGCACACCACATAATGCTGCTCTCTTCAACTCTCCTCCTCTTTCTTTATATTGCCCCATTTCCTTTTTGCCGTCTCATGGGTGGAGACCAATTAAACAATGTTGACTCACAGAAAACACCAACAATCATAAATGCATGATTATATGCTGGAATGGCTTTGCAATAAAATAAAATGTTATAATAGAGGCCAATAAAGGAAAAACCAGCCATGAATATAACGAAAAAGGAGTCAATTTGCCCAGAGTGTATTAAGTTTTTTTTGTTTTGTTTTTTTCCTCAAAAGCGTTTTCCCAGAATATGTCAAAATAAGATGTCCCCAAATATCAGTCCATTTGCTGAAACACAGAGAAAGTGTTGGCCAAATTAAGCCTCAATCACCCTAGAATGGATGAAAATGACCCAACAGCACACCAGGGGAAAGGTGCACATTCCAGCCCTTATGCAGATGCTGTACAGGTATGTCTCATGTCTGTGAGGCAAATATTCAGCTGTTTGTTCAGCTGTGATCCCAGAACTTTTTTTCTGATGTGTTTACCAGTCAAGCACAGAATGAACAAGTATTCCATTGACCCCTCCGCTCTGTGGGTAAGAAATAGGTCCAGCGTTCTCCAGCCTCCGGCGCCTAGACTGCAGCTCTGCACAAGACGTTTTGCCATAGGAGAAATGGTCGTTCCCAACTGAGCCTGGTTACTCTCGAGGCTTTTAAATTTTTCACTTTCGCCAATTGGTAAATTGAATTAAATATTATGATCCAGCTCATCTAAAATAACATCAAAATGTTTCAGAGGAAGCTTTTTTTTTTTTTTTTTTTACTTTTACCTGTATTTATATTTATGCTGCAGGGCAAATGTCTAGTTATTTATATTTACATAGTTTGGGGTTTTCCTTGTTGAAAATTAGTTGGAGGTGGTATCCCATTCATTACATTTTTGCTACTTGAAAACAAATGCATTTTACATTATTGAGCATCACTGGGGGTCTGATGAAGGTAACCATCACATAATTCTGCACAAAAAACCCTGCATATTTACATTAGTGCAGTGCAAGTATCTAAAGATATTTATATTTACATCAGTGCAGAGCAAATGTTCACTTTTAATTTTTTTGTTATTTATGTTTACATGTTTATATTTATGCATTAAAATTGAATGTTTATTATATTGACAACTTTATATTCCTGCAGTGCAGGCTACAACATACAGTTTTAATTATGTACAGTTTGTGTTTATATATATATATATATATTTTTTTTACATGAATAAAATTAGCTTCATCATCCACTCTTTAATCTTTAGCTCAATCTTTTACTAATAGGCAGAAGGCAAACCATTGTGTAAATCTGGTTGATGCTCGCTGTAATGGAAAGAGATGATGACTGTCCAGCTTGTTGCTTCACCCTACGGATGAGATGCTCCGTGTGGACCCTCAGCCTTGTGATGGACGGCGTCTCCCTCACAGTTGCTCTTACTCTGGACACATTACTCTGGATGTTGTAGGATACCGATGTATAAATCAGAAAGAAATGCATTAGGTTTTGCATATAAATACTTGTTACTTCTTTCATTTGTGTTAAATTGTAGTACATCATTTTTTAACTGTACCTTTAGAACCTTATAACATCTCCAAAAGCAGCATCGAAGAAGTCTCCTTTCAGTCACTCCACCTCTTCACGGAGATTGTCAGCCTGATCTGGTGTATTAATCAACTAGCGTGGGTTGTGGAACTGAACAATAATTATGTTCCAGATGCTGGACATCCACTGGCACTAGATAGATTTCACTGTAGAATGCGCTATGAAGATGTAAAGAGCCTGACTGATATTCTACCGGAAACACGTCAGCAGAGTTTGTGCAGAGAGTCTATTAACTATAACTTCTATGTTAAGCGGCTTTGACACAATTTACATTGTAAAAGCACTAGATAAATAAAGACGAACTGAATTGAATCTGCTTAAATGTGTACACGTTAATGGACCAAACAAAATATAATCTGATTTATTTTACATTTATCAAAATTACAGTGTGTGTAGCCAATGTTTCCAGTGTCCTTTCACTTTTCAGCTTTTGATGAGAGTTTTTAAGACTTAATGAAAACTAATGTTTTATTTATTTATTTCAGATCTAATTGAAGAGAATGAGGGGAGTAAAGAGGAGGAACATCATGTCAAAATTGAGGAAAAAACTCATTTACAGACTGATGGTATTTTGAGAAGGAGAGACAAGAATCGTTTCACCTGCACCCAGTGTGGAAAGAGTTGGGGAAGAAAACGCAATCTTAAGATTCACATGAGGATCCACACTGGAGAGAAACCATTCACATGCACTCAGTGTGGGAAGAGTTTCAGCCAATCATCAAACCTTAATAAACACATGAGGATCCACACTGGAGAGAAACCATTCACATGCACCCAGTGTGGAAAGAGTTTTAACTGCTCATCACACCTTAATAAACACATCATGATACACACTGGAGAGAAACCATTCACATGCTCTTGGTGTGGGAAGAGTTTCAGCCGATCATCAAACCTTAATCTACACATGAGGATCCACACTGGAGAGAAACCATTCGCATGCACTCAGTGTGGGAAGAGTTTTAACTGCTCATCACGCCTTAATCAACACATAAGGAGCCACACTGGAGAGAAACCCTTCACTTGCACTCAGTGTGGGAAGAGTTTCGGCCAATCATCATACCTTAATCTACACTTGAGGACCCACACTGGAGAGAAACCATTCACATGCACTCAGTGCGGCAAGAGTTTCAGCAAATCATCACACCTTAATGAACACATGATGATCCACACCGGAGAGAAACCATTCACTTGCACTCAGTGTGGGAAGAGTTTTAGCTGCTCATCATACCTTAATCAACACATGATGAGCCACACTGGGGAGAAACCATTCACATGCACTCAGTGTGGGAAGAGTTTCAGCCAATCATATCGCCTTAAAGAACACACGAGGATTCACACTGGGGAGAAACCATTCGCATGCACTCAGTGTAGGAAGAGTTTTAACTGCTCGTCAAACCTTAATAAACACATGAGGATCCACACTGGAGAGAAACCATTCATTTGCACTCAGTGTGGGAAGAGTTTCAGCCAATTATCACACCTTAAACAACACACGGGGATCCACACTGGTGAGAAACCATTCGCATGCACTCAGTGTGGGAAGAGTTTTAGCCAATCATCATTAAAAAGTTGCACACATGACATGAATGCAGCAAAACATTTTCTCATGTGCACAGGATGTTTCATGTCTAAATAATGTTTGAAAAGGCGGAGTGACGGTATACTGTTTTCCAGCACTCCTACACTGCAGTAGGTAGGGTTTTAAATGTGTTGCGCTCCTCACGTTTACCATAAACACAATGATGGCGGCTGAGAGAAGAACAGTTTCATAAACATCTGGCAAACAGCACCACTGCGGCTAAAATCTCTTTGCAAGTGATTGTACAGGTGCGGATACATCTGTACTCCACTCTCCAGTGTATTCATGTAGCTAGTGTTGTTTTGGGTGATGTTCTCTGTCTGACTCCCTGAATGAGAAACAAATCACTGGGAAGACACCGCACATCAAAGAAGGTGGAACTCCAGCAGGTTAATTTGCAGTATACCAGGGACTCAAGTTTAGAAAGCCAATTCAATTGTCCTGTGTTGCAGCTTTTATTAGTAAAGTTTCTTTACTTTTAGGTTCAAGATTCTTTCTAGTTTATTACATTTAGTTTTTTGACTAGAACACAAACTTGATGAATATTTTATGATTTAGGCAGAGTGACAGGTGTTAGGTTTTACAATATTAATACACTGTGATGATCCCAAGACTCCAGATTAGAGTATGTGGTAAATCCTGATTGGATGCCTGCATTGCTCATCAATGGGTATATAAGTTGTTGTGCTAGCTACCCCAGGACGCTGTGGCTACTCAGGACTCTTCATGTTAAGACTTGTCATCTTATATCATGTAGTTAAAGTGTTGTTGTGATTATAACCTAAGTTTTTTATCTTCATTATAATCCGTAGACATTAGTTGGTTGCTTTGATTGATTGTTCTATGAGTTACATTTTATAATAAATCATTTGCATTCTGGCTATTTTGTTGGTTCATCTCTCTTTTATGTTGCAACTCAAACAAGCGGGTCATAACACTTTGTAAAATGTGTCCGGTTGTATCTGAGATCTTGTCCTTTTAGTCATGACCATAGGTGAGACTAGGAACTTAGATTGAGCGTGAAATTGAGAACATTGTCTGTTGTGGTGAAGGAGCTGAGATGAAAGGCAATTGCATCAACTGCATTACTGCTGCACCGATCCATCTTTTAATCTCACGTTCTATTTCTCATGAAAAAAAAACGCAGATACTTGAACTCCATTTGGGGTAAGGTCTCTCCAAACTGGAGATGGCCACCTTCTTCCAGTCAAGCACCATGGTTTCTGACTTAGAGGTGCTGTTTCTTTCCCTGCCATGTCACACTCAGCAGCAAACCGTCCCACTGCATGCTGAAGGTCCATGTCCTATGAAGCCAAAAGAACGTTATCTGCAAATGGCAGAGACAGTCCTAGCCTACACCTAAAATTCTGCAAGTATATTTTTAACACATTTACAAAATAAAATGAATAAAATAGATGGATGGATAGACATTGTAGTGGTGGAAGGGGAAGTAGGATGGCTTGTTCAAACATAAACCAAGATGGACTGGTACAAATCACAACTGGTACAAAATGCTGCAGCCCGTATTATCACCAAAACCTCCTCTATCTGTCACATCACAACCATTCTATTTCCATTATTATTATTATTATTATGGCTCTCTCTCAGGAGGGATGGCCAGTGCACGAGATGTCTCAGACTGAAGGCGTAATAATGAAATAAATGATCAGGAAGCCCCAACCCTTTTTTATCAACTGGCTGTTGCAATATACTCCTGTGCAACCTAGGGTGCTTATTGTTCCAGAGGAATTAATTGACTAAAGTATCAAACTGTTTTAAATATTGTAAAGAAATATTTACAGGGATATACTGAAGTAGAGAAGTAACTTTAGGAAGGCAATTCATTTTGAGTATGATAATTTGTTATTTTGAGTACCTCAGAGCAGTGGTTCTCAATTCTGGTGCTTGTGCAAAATGAGTTGACAATTGTCCCAAATTAATTTTAGCTCTTATTACTAGATCTTAGAATCACACCTGAGAAACCACAAAAGCAGAGATTTGACTCATCTTTAACTGCTTAAGATCAATTTGCACCAGATCAGCAAGAGACAACATTTGTTTGTGTTTCCTTTGCCGACTGGCCTCGACGAAACACAGCGTTCCTGAAAGTTCATGGAAAGCTCTTTGTGACCAATGCAGAAAGCTAAGTTTTACTGTTGCAGTAGGTTTTTAAGTGATCTGGTTTGGTCCATCCCAATGGCACTGTTTTCCATTGAGCAGTTGCTGTGGAGGGTGGGCCCACGCCTCGTAACATTATGCTCAGGGTAAGTCTTTAATAAACTGATTGGTAATTTCATGTGGTAAAATATCTTGTAAGTTCGTTACTATCTTACATCAAATGTTACAAGACAAATACTGTTTCTGATAATAGTTTTTCATTTACACCAATGTATTGCAAATATCACTAGCTTTTGTTTAGTACCAGACATCATACATTTCAGACACATACAGAAGGATTCATCTGCTATAAGGGTTAAAAACCGTTGATTAGTCAGCGCCAGTGGTGTAGTGGTTAGTGCATTAACACATGAACTCCAGTGCTCATGGCGACCCGAGATCGATTCCGCCTTATGATCCTATGCCGCTCCTACCCCTCTCTCTGCTTCCCATGCTTTCCTGCCAATTCTCTCTACTGTCCTATCCAATAAAGGTAAAAAGCCTGATAATACATTTATATATATATATATATATATATATATATATATATATATTTTTTTTTTTATTAACTTGGTTGCAATAAACACATGTAGCATGCAAAGAAAGCCACTGCCTCAGAGGGACAAATTTAACTTAAGTCTCTGGAATTTTTTTAAAGCAGCACACAGTTCTTAAATTCACACATTCAATTTTTGTTAATTCACAAATTGTCTTTTGATTTTATGAATTGAGACAAACAACTTTGTCAACATCTCTAAGATGCTTCAAAAAACCTACCTGCAAATCCACCTGAAAAACAATGGGCAAGTGTACCAAATGTTTTAAATGCAAAGTATGGTCACACCAATAATTGATTTGATTTAGTTAATATAAGTTAATTGATAAATAAAATGTATTTATGCGGTATTTTTGAATCCTCCTCATTTTACAGCTTGTTTGCACAAGTGCCTAAAACTTTGACCAGTACTGTATCTTTGCAGGTAGGATTTTAGAAGCATCTTAGAGATGTTGCCAAAGTTCTACTGGATGTACAGTAGTGTGTCTCAGTTTGTTCTGTTTCTTCATGTCATTCCAGACAGACTGGATGATGATCGGATCTCTGTGTGGAGCACTGCCTTTTGTTTTTTGTGCAGACAATAATCTCACTGTAGAATTACAATTAATGACAAAAATAATGTTTGGAAATGTAAATTGATATTTCAAACTGACATGCTACAGAAAAATATAGAAATAACTGACTTAAAACCCTGTTTATATACTCACAGTGTCAATATAAAATGATCATACATCCCTTTACTCACATTACACCCTGCTTTTTAAAAGACCTTTGGGATAAAGCTGTAGAAAGGCACAGGGTAAAAGAACAACTTGAGCAAAAACTAAACAAGAAAACTAAAAAAAAAATTTTTTTTAAAAAGAATGGAAAAGTTATTTGGAATGTGATTTGATTTCAGCAGGCTGTATGACAAATAAAGAAATTATTTCAAAACAAATGGGTACGGTGAGAATGTGAATTAGCAGCTTGCCTAATACCAGGTGTTTAATTAGTGACATGGCTGCAGCCAGTGATGAAGCCGAAGTTGGCACATCAAGCAGTGGCAGCACTGATGACCATCCATGGCTTTATTTGAAAGAAATGTTTTCATTTGCTGATATACAGAATGGCTCTTACAGGATGCAGTGTCTACTTTGTTTGCCACAAACCACAAAAATAAGTGCTTTTCAGAATTCATCGTCAAACTTGAGAAAACACATTGAGGTAAGAGTCTATTTAATGTTAATTTAATGTGATTTTAGTCAAATTATGTCTGACTCCACAATGATATTGTAAGCATAATGTTAGCAAAGTTAATACAGTTACTGACATGGCAAAAACCACTGCGACATGGCATGACTATGTTTTAGCTTCATTTTTTTGTGCAACCTAAATAAATTTATCCCTGAAATTATACATTTTGCATCGGGAGCATTAAGCTGTGAGAGAAACATCCTAATCAATTGAAAAACTACTCAAGTCTGACCTCGATCGCTTAGAAGAGGAAGAATGTGAGAAAAATATGGAGCCCAAAATTGGAGAGACCAAGATCATTTCTCAAGCAACCGTTGATAAAGCTGTACTGCGATTCATTGTATACGGTCTCCAACCTTTTAGCATGGTTGAAAAAGATGAATTTAAGGACCTGATTCATGACTTGCTGCCTAACTCTACTGTACGATCAAGATCAACCATCTGTACCAAGACAGAGGAAGCTGCGAGAGGAATGTAGAGAAGTGTAACAGAAGCCATGAGAAGGGTTGAATACATCTGTACAATTACAGATTGCTGGAGTTCAAGGTGGCACAGCTTTATAGGTATGACAACGAAACCCAGACAATCTACTGCGGTGGTCTGCAGCACTTGCCTGCCGACAATTAAAGGGGTCGCACACGTTTGATGTACTTGCAGCAGCGATACATGACATACATTCTGAATTTGAGATCCATGAATAAGTTGTATAAAAACAGAAAATGGATCAAACTTTTTTTTTTGAAAGCCTTTCGTGTCTATGGAGGTGAGAATATACACAGCCACAATACAGAACATGCAACAGCAACCCCATCAAAAGAGGAGGATAATCTGACACTGAAGATGAGGAGAAATGTGAGGAGATTGAATATGTTGAGGTTGCTGCTTGCTTCAAAAAACCTACCTGCAAAGCCACCTGAAAAACAATGGGCAAGTGTACCAAATGTTTTAAATGCTAAGTGTGGTCATACCAATAGTTGATTTGATTTAGTTATTATAATTTATTGATAAATAAAATGTATTTATGCATTATTTTTGAATGTATCCTCATTTTATAGCTTGTTTGCACAAGTGCCTAAAACTTTAAACAGTACTTTAAACATCTTACAGATGTTGCCAAAGTTCTTCTGGATGTACATTAGTTTGAAACCACATTGGACTAAACTAAACTTAACTCCAATTCTGAAATCTGTACTTTACTAGAACTATGTTAAGCTGCTTTGACACAATCTACATTGTAAAAGAGCTATAGAAATAAACATGAATTGAATTAAATATGTATGTC
>CAIGQQ010004194.1:0-10328 GCA_903798035.1 Danio albolineatus
CTGGTGTCTATATGAGTCCCACCAGCCAAATGTCCAGGTTACACTTTCAAAAGTGTTGAATATATTCACCTCTGCAGTGTAAAATATACACACTTTTAAAAGTGTAACCTGGACATTTGGCTGGTGGGACTCATATAGACACCAGAAAAGTGTTAAATTCAACACCTGTGATGTAAAATCTACACTGGCAAATTTCTGTGTACTTGTACACTTACGTAGCCTTCAGAAAAAACAATACATCAGCGAAGAAACTCAACACAGAGGAACATAAAAACCTGCCAGCTAGTGTTTCGGAAGTGTCATTTTCAAAAATCTTCACCTTGAAATGCCTTTTCAAAATTTAGCATTTCCAGCTCTTCAGAATGCACAAAAAATGCATTTTTAATTGCAAGAGTCTTGCATAAATGTCCTTTGAGGGCTTACAGTATATACACAGAGACTGCAAATCAAGAGAACAAAGAACAGGTGTGTAACGATTTAAAAACCATGATAACAAACAATTCACTTGAACTTGAATACTGTGACGATGACAACCATGGCCCAGAATCTAAACAGAACATGAATATGAAACATAATAAGGCATGATTGTGACAGTCGTTGCCTTGATCAATTTACTGGCTTCATGAGGTGTTTTGTATTTAGTGAATGAACCATTTTAAAACAACAGCAGCGAGAACCTAAATCTGAATCTATCATGTTGTATTGATTTCTGAACAGATCATTTTTTACGGTGTGTATATATTGGGGGAAAAAACATCAACAACATATTTGAGTTTGTATATTCTGGAAGATTTATGTCTACAAAAGGTCAGGAGTGAAGAACCCAGGATCATTCTGAAATGTACCGCTATACAGATTTCTGGAGAGCGCTAAATACGTCCCAGGAAATTCGCAATCTACAGAAATGTATATAGGGATAATGAGCCTGTGTTGGGAGTAAAGTAATGCTAATTTATGCTCATGAACGAAGTGAAAACTTATTTCTCAAAGTGAATTATCAACAACAACATGGACTAATTCATATTTATGCATTTCATTGCAAACTGTCGATTTATTAGTTCTCCGCTGTCAGCCACAGACAGGCTCTATTAAAAAAGTGATATATAAATGAATGAATATTCAAAAGGTTCTCTTTTTTGCAACAGTTATGGACATTTAGTTAACCTCAGTTTTAATTGGGTACAAGATAACACTTCTTCAACTTCTCAACTATAATGAACCTTGTATTTCAGAGCAAATTGGATGCACAAATTTTCACTTTTGTCAAATATGGCAAAAGAAAAAAAAGTGTGAAAAAACATCTTCTTAATAAAAGTCCAAAACTAATTTCTGGTCCAAACTTATCTCCCACAATGGACTTTTTGATGTTTTTAAAAAGATCACACTTAGCTGATGATTGATTATAAAGAATGTTTGGCATGCTGTCCCGGGAGAGAGACCTAAGCTCCCACCCATTTGCAGAGCGAGAGATGAGTTTGAGCCCAGGTAGATCTCGAGATCTCCCCTGCTGTTTGTCGCTAATAAACAATCAGGAATTGCTATAAAGAGATACTGATTTACTAGGAGCATGTCTATGTTGACACTTTAGATTAGTCAAGATTAGTCACTTTAGATTAAGTTAAGTCGCATATTTTTGGAAATTGGGAGGAAACTGGGGAACCCGGGGGAAACCTACGCGAGCACAGGAGAAGATGTAAACTCCACACAAAAACATCAACTGGCTTGGTAAGGACTAGAACCAGTGACATTCCTGCTGTGAGGCAACAGTGCTAACCACTGGGCTGCCATGCTGCCCATCTAGGAAAGGCAGAGAAGTAGAGGTGGAAGGGTGGATTCTTCAAAATGAAGCTGACTGTGGTATGGAACTTGGGTTTTTTATGGTGACTTACGAATCATCTGATTGGTGGATCATGAGTTGGCTAATGCAGGACCAGCTGTGATCAATCATAAGCATGTGATCCTTTCGAAGTGAAGTATATTTCTAAACTAAAGCCGCAGTCACACTAGAGTTTCAGCTTGCAAAATTCTGTCGTACACCGCAGTGAAAAGGGGCGGGATTAAGCAAGATGAGTAGACTTTTAAAAAGCAAGCAATTGCCCCATAAAAAACAATTCTGTGCAGAGAGGTCTTGCAGTCATATGATGTGATTTTGCAGGTAAGAGTTCACCAAGCTTGAACTCTCCAATGCAGCGAAACTTGCTGCATGACCTTTCTTTTCCGTCTCTGGGGAGAAAAGTGCAGTGTGACCGCAGCTTAATTTCGAGAGGATCACATGCTTACGATTTACTACAGCCGATCCCGCATTAGCTAATCATGATCCCCCGATACCACATTTATCTTCGTCTGGAAGAAACCCCACTTCCTCCTTTTTTCTCATAGATTGGGCAGCACTGTTGGCCACACAGCAAGAACACTGCCGCCTCTGGTCCTCGCTGGGCTGGTGGGTGTTTCTGTGCAGAGTTTGTGTGGTCTCCCCATGTCAGAATGGGTTTCTCTGGTTTCCTCCCACCATCCAAAGATATGTAACAGACTAAGCAAAACAGGCACTTTGTCTAGCTCCCTTCCTTATCAAAGTAGTTTACCTTAGCGACTTCAGCCGGGAAGTTTTTTGAGATCTACATGAGCTCCCCCTCTCACTCTGCGAATAGGAGGGAGCCCTGGGCTCGAGGATCCTTTGAGCTCAGGGCTCTCTCCTGGGAGCAGCATGCCAAACAAGCTTATGATAACTTATCAGCTAAGTGTGAACTCTTGAAGTTAGTTTATAAATGAACTTCACTTAAAGAGGTTAAAAAGCAACTGTGAGACAAACTAATAGTTAAAGGGACAGTTTTGCCAAAAATAGAATTAGAAACTAGAATTCTGTCATTATTTAATCAGCCTTCATTTGTTCTTATCCTGTTTGACTTTCTTTCTTCTGTCGAACACAAAAGCAGGTATTTCGAAGAAAGCTGGACATCTGTTAACATTGACTTCATGTATTTGTTTTTCCTATGGAAGTCAATAGTTACAGATTTCAGCTTTCTTCAAGATATATTCTTTAGTTTTGAACAAAAGAAAGAAATGTACAAATGATTGGAACCACTTGAGGACAAGTAAATAGTGAGTAAAGTAATTATTTTAATGATTTTCCCTTTAAAACAAACTGATTTGTTTCCTTACATATACTTTAACTTGTTAAAAGTATGTTTTCAGCAGCAATTCTTTCATTGACATGCAAGAAGTGTCCTCTGCTTTAGCTGTTAGCCAGTTTGCATTTAAAATCCTTTCAAAACAGTTGCTTGCATCTTTAAATTCATCCCCTTTAAAGCATCTTTGGCTGTTGTTTCGTTGCATAAAAATGTCAAGTTAAATAGTTTTTATGTTTGAACGGAAGACCTCTTGATTCTCCTCCATCCAATCTATTTGTTTTCCAACCACAAGAACACATAATACTGTATGTCAGCACAAAGCATCTGCAAACCACAGACTAGTCATATACACATATATATACTGTATATGTGTTGTCAATTACAATTACCTTTTTCAAGGTAAGCAATGGTAACATTTCTGATGGATAGTATTACACATTAGTATTATTAAAAGTTTCAAGCTGAATTTCCATTATCAATAAAACCATAATGGATTATTTAAAAAAAAATATATATATATAATCACTGTTATGTAACTGTAAATCCACTTTTACTTAAACAGTTGATAAACATAGAGTCACAATGCACAGCTACAGGTCTTCACTGAGCTCCATTGTCTTGTCCATCACTGTCCACATTACAGCAGAGGGCTGGTAAAGTCTAGACAGGATACAGCTGTGGATATGCATGTCAATATAGCATCATTGACACTGTATAACAATAATTAATATTTTTACAGTACTGTGATGGTTGGGTTTAGGGTTGGGGGTAGACATTAATAAAATACAATTAATGGGAAATTTAATTAATAATATAAATCATTTTTGTTAACTTACGACCGCAACCGTATCTGATCTAGCAACAACCCAGAGAGCTTATGTTTCTCACCTGTTGAGTCGATTAAAGGTAATTAGGGTGCTTAAGAACACCTTGGACTATTTGGGATGGTATAGAACTTTAGATTTTCTGTTAGATTGTGACGGTTTGCAAAGAATCTGAATAATTTTGGACACTTTATGTTCAACTGTAAATAAATCCTGAGAATTTTCTTTTTCCACAATGACGCCTCTTGTTCATCATCTTATAATCTTTTGAAATAAGCCTGTGTCGTTTCCAGTCAAATATAAATAAATAAATAAAATCTGATTGAATAAAAGTAAATTTAAGTAAAAATTTGCCAGGGGTTTGAATAATTTCAGGCTTGACTGTATTTTTAGATATACAGATAAATTTTGTTGTATTACTTACATTTAAAGTGTGCGCTTCACGTTATTGAGAATACTGAGCTGAAGGTTGACTTTAAAAAAATCTAATCACGATCAGTCATAAATATCACAATTAGATATTTCCATCAAATCTCGCAAATCTTGAGAAAAAACAGCTTTATGCAGTTTTCTGAAAAAAATAAACATTATAAGCATAAATCCCTGTGAGGTAGTTTTACAAACAAGACTGCAAATCATTTTAGAAAAGTGAAGGTTGAACAAACAATTCATTGAATATAAAAATCTAATGTTTCTATAACAACACAAAACAAATACGTAAAATAATACAAACATAAGTCAAGAATTCTGATATGCACAGATCCCTGTTTACATTGATTCCACAAAAATTTGCTGTTTGTTCATTATCAGATACAAAACTTGGTGGAATGCCTTAGGTGTGTGTGACACTTATTTTTATGTAATTTGAACAAAACTGTGATGATACTAATAACTAATTAACTATGGGTGCTTTCACATCTGTGGTTCGGTTTATTTAGTCTAGACCAAGGGCAACGAATGATATACTGTAGCATTTTTCTGCCGTTTAGGGTCCTTTTCACACTATACTGATTGTTTTGGTCCGAACCAGTTGAAACGAACCAAAATGCAGTCATGTGACAAAATCCACATCACTCATTGGGCAGATGTTATTGAACGTATTTCCTAAACTGCTTTTCAGTTGGTCAGAATTAACGTGGAACTCCAACAAGTAAACAAACCGGCAGACACAAAATGTCGCTGCGCTGGCTGATTGTATCCCTGGTCATAGTATACTATATAGATTGTAAATGTCAAACTATACAGTTCAAGAATGAAGCGAAGCTGCTGCTGGAAATCAATGTTTTAATGCATTGCAATCGGTAAAGGCGTTAGGAGTAGGCCAGTCACAATAATCAATATATCGACTTATCGCACAATACATGGACATGACCTCAATAATTTTTGGTGATGCAGTATATATCGCCCAAGCGTAAAAACCAATTCTTGCAACATTTTAGCTGATTGCACAACTTCTCTATCTCTATTGGAGGTGTCGCAGATATGAGAGATATCGCAGCCTCTGTAACTTTTTAACCTTGCATTTTATTTTTGTTAACATTTATTATTATTTGTTTTGGATATGCATTTTCACATTCTGATGCCAATGCCTAATCATTAAATTATTAAAATGACTAAATTAAATTTAAATATTCTTAAGAACAAAATATGATGTGTTCGTTTGAAGAGTAACTTGCGTTATGATGATATTATATAGCCATTCTGGCATTATACATATAATGAGTGGCCTAAAATAGTCTTAAAATGACAATAATATAGTTTATCGCGATGTATTTCGGTGCAATATATCGTACAACAAAAAATAGATATCGTGACAGGCCTAGTTAGGAGGACTGTTGGTACAGCATTGTCACCAAATATTTTTTCCCTCAAACCCCATAAGACTTTTGCGGTTGGGTCTGTTTTAGTTTGGATCATGTTCTCACCACAAACGAACCGCTCCAGGCTTCGTTTGAAAGCGTACCAAGACCACCTCTTCAAGAAGGTCTCGGTACATCTTTTTTGGTAGATTTGATGCACATCAGAGTGCGATTGCTACATTCACACCTGCCCAAATGAACCGCACCAAGAGGGAAAACAAACTCTAGTGCGATTCAACCGAACTAAAAAAAGAAGGTGTGAAAGCACCCTATGATATGAAAGCACCTGTGATATGTTATTTTCAATCCGCTACATCTTTAAAGGTTCCGTGAAGTGCTTTGAGATATGCATTTTTAGTGAAGTTTAGTTATAAAGAAGTTTATCCTCTGGTTTGTGCCTCTACCCAGCCAGTAGACATTTCTATGCGGAGTTCATGTTCTCCCCGTGCTCGCATGGGTTTTCCCCGGGTCCTCCGGTTTCCTCCCACAGTCCAAAATATGAGACATAAGTAAATTGACTTAAACAAATCAGCACTATACCCAAATTCTACCAGCAGCATACCCTCATAGCAATTTAAAAGCAGCAGGAGGGCGGGGGGTTCTCGAGATCTACCTGAGCTCAAACTCCCCTCTCGCCCTGCAAACAGGAGGGAGCCCCGGGCTCGAGGATCTTATGAGCTCAGGGCTCTCTCCTGGGACAGCATGCCAAACTAGCTTTATTACCAATCATTAGCTAAGTGTGAACTCTTGAATTCAATGTTTGATGTAATCTCAACCAAAACATGATGAGAGGGTGGAACATAGTGTAGCTCCTCCCTTTTTTAAAAAAAACAGCCAATGGCGTATTCACGATCTGCCAGTGAGAGTGCTTGAGCTTAAGCACATCAAATGAAAAGCAAGTTGAAAGAGGCGGGGCATGTCAGATTCTAGAAAGCATTTGATTGGTCAAGATTTGATGAGAAACTGAAGTATGAGGTGACGTGAATAAAACCGGTGATCCATTATAAGTGGAAGTGGTAAACTGCAAGCTTTTGGTTTTATATCGTCACTGTTTTGGAGCACACTACATTATACACTAGATATACTTAAAACTAATAATACTGATACTAACATCTAAAAAACTTTACTTTAATGTCATGGGACCTTTAATATGTACCCTTTTTGTTCATCCCCTGCCTAAAACTACAATGTGTGCTGTGGTGTATGCACCCATGCGATGTCCTTCGCAACTAAAAATCATGATGGATGTGGAGAGCAGGGCCAAGAATGACATCGCTCATCACCGAGCAGTTATTTCAACCAGCGCCGCCTGACATAAATAATTCACGAGCAGAGACCGTTTCAGCCTTTATGAGCGAGAGAACCGGTGAGAATCCGCAGGTCAGTCGCAGCTCAAGATGCAAGCGTCACATCTATGAAATAAACCTCTCGCTGTGCAATGCGCCCTTGGCCATGAATCACCTCAAAATGCATTAAATGAGACAGAGGAGATGCTGAGTGGTACTTCTGAACCAGCTCCTAAAGAACGCTACTACAAAAAACAGCCATTTATTTCTTATCTATAAAGGATTTTTTGCTTCTCATTCAGCCATTATCAGAACCGATGCCACTTTGAAAGCCATTTTATTTGGATGAATTGCACTGATTAACGTTATTTACCACAAGAATGAAAGATCCACTTAAATTTAATGTTCTCCCCCAAAGTGGAGGAACAAAAAAGGCTCTCTAGCATAACCTTGAACAGGTATGAAGTTTGCAATTGCGTAAATCTAATTCCTCGGCTCGGGCCCAGAAAGGCTGTCTAAGTCTTCCAAATGGATCCTGAAGTGAGCAGGAAATCTTAGCCGCCTAAATGAGCTTTCCACCCTCCCAATGTCACATTGAGCTAGGAGGAAATGCTCGGGTGGCTGTGGATTCTCCCCTGGGACGGACCATGAGCACTTCCATTTTCCCAGATGAAGCCTCTTGCTTTGCGCAATGAGTCCGGTTGAGAGGCTATTAAGCCGGTGGCCAGTGACTGTGGGCTGAAGAGTTGTTAAAGATGGGCATTACCGAGGTTTAATGCAGAACTCAACTGAGCATGCTCCGTGTGGCAGAACCTCATGTGCTTTGCCTTGCTTGATCAGGCTGGATGTGTGCACACACACACACTGAAGACCATCATTACACGGCCCACAGATTTAATATGAGTGAACTGAAGCATTAATCTTAGTGAGGGAAAAAAGTGTGTGAGATGAATTCAAGATACTGTTAGGCTAACTTATATTGGTCACACTTTACAATACGGCAGTGGTCTCAAACTCAATTCCTGGAGGGCCGCAGCTCTGCATAGTTTACCTCTAACCACTTCCAACATACACCTGCTTAATAGTCTCAAGTAGTCTTGAACACCTTGATTAGTTGAATCAGTTGTGTTTGATTAGGCTTGAAGCAAAACTGTGCAGAACTGCGGCCCTCCAGGAATCCAGTTTGAGACCTATGCAATAAGATTTCATTAGTTATTGTGTTTAAAGGGCCACAAAAACCCCGTCTCAGTGGGGTGTTTTCACAACTGTAGTTTGGAAAAGCTCAGGAAAGTGGGTGTGTCCAGCTCGGTTTAGTGTCGGGGGAGGTAAAGAGGGAAGGTTTTGCATAAAAATGGGAGTTTCCATATGTGCACGCGCTCATTTTCAAACAGGCAACACACAAACACAGACGCAGGGGGAGAAAGACAGTGACTGTGTTTACATGGACGTCAGTAATCAAATTATTTGCCAAATTATTAATTTGTCAAATTTAACGGTGGTTTGGCACTTTCACTTATCCAGAAACATTTCCTGCATGCCCCCCATGACAAACGAGATTTGAGGAACTGCTAAGAGTGTGTTTTTAATGGAGTGTTTGAGACCGCGCGGCATATTAGAGAAATAAAAAAACCCTCCGCACTCAGATGCACTCGGTAGGTAGCGTCAGAAAGCCGTGTGTGTATAGGCTGCGGTGTTTACACTCGGAGAGCAGCATTTACAGCTGATCTTTCAGTCTATAATATTGTAGTGATATTAACGTACTGTAAACTCAGTAACAGTTCTAATCACTTTGACTTAGGTCTGTCTTTAAACAATGAAACAATACTGCTCACGATACAAACTAACTTTGGCATCTGAATAAACAAGCAAAGAGCACTGATTGCTTCCCAATTTGTAGAGCAGGACAATCAACATGAACTGGAGCCGCGTCTGTTTTAAAAGGAGACGAGCGGCAAATCCGCCTTTCACCATTTCCAGATGCGGAACGCTCTACGCACATGTCGCGTGAGTCCAGCCGTGCTCTCATAGCGGGGAAATGAAAACAAAACCTTTGTTGCAGCACATAAAAACAACACTGGCGACCTGTGTCTCCAAACAATTCTTCTTCTTCCACTTGTTTTGGCAACACAACGTGGTGTCTCTCTGCCGTCTACTGCAACAGGTACAAACAATCTTCGAAGCTTTTATGCATATTAATGAAGTTGCACCGCATACACATTAGAGCGCTGATTGGTTTGAACCAAGTCTATCTCATGACTTATTGCCGCACACTCAGAGACGTCAGGATGCACTCGCAGGTACAGACGTCCACTCTCCATGCTAGAATACACGCATGGATCTCATTGGCGTGACGCAGCTTCAAAAATTAGTTTCAAACCAGAACAACGAATTTGCTTGAAATAACACAAAAAGAACCAATTTTCAATCTTTAGCTAAATATATGTGTCCTAATAGTGTTTAATAGCAGACTGGGACACATATGTGACTGTCAACAGCTCAAAAAATGAGTTTTTGATGTTTGTGAGCCTTTAATAACATACTTACTAGCTAAAAAGGAACAATACTGTATAGCATTTATTAACCATACACAGCAAATTCATTAGTGTTAAATTTTGAGTGTGGTAATTCAGAGTAAAGTGTTAAACATTTAGAGTTAGATAAAGATAAAATAACCCTCTCAGTGTTAGAAGCTGATTTGCCTCCTTGTCATACAGAGTTACATGTACAGTATCTAACCCTAATTCAGTGTTGACTACTACATCCGGGAATTTATGCAGCAATATCCCATGAGGATTTTTCCAGATGCTGTTTTCTTCTGCCAAGTGGAGCAATGAGAAGAAGCAACTAGTCAGTAAAACTTCTTAAAATGTTTGTATATAGACATTTGACATCCAAATCGTTATATATATATATATATACATTAGTTTCAATTATCTCACAAAGAAGCATCACTTTTCATCTTTATTTTGTTCTATACTAACTAAAAAAAACTAAAACTATAAAACTAAAAGGAAATAAAGTCTTAAAACTGCTCCTTTTGGTTAAAAATACGAGAAAATACAACGAGTGACCGTTTTGAATTGTTTTTCTTAAACATTAACGGAATAGTTGTTGCCGAAGATATATTTTTATTTAAAAGTGTTATTTTAACACTTTTTTAGTGGTTCCCATATATAAACACTGAAGGAGTGTTAATTTTAACTCTAAGGTAGTTAAATCTACTATCTAAAA
>CAIGQQ010004210.1:18258-30362 GCA_903798035.1 Danio albolineatus
TTTTTTTTTTCAGGGCAATTTTGACATGTTCTAATGATTACAATATATAACAGAATGAGCTATTAAAAGTTATAAAATCATTATAAACACATTATATACATTGAATATATTGTTGTGTAATGGCTCAAATGTTGTCTGTACTACAAACACATCCAGTGAATAACGTTTTTTATTTATTTTTATTTATTTATTTTTTTGTAAAGGGGTGGTGCAGAGTGTTTTTTTAAGGCTTGGTTGTGTTTTATAAGATGCAAAGTAATGTGTGCTCATGCTATTTAAAAAAAAAATATTTTGATTTGATTTTACAACTAACATGAAAGCCACTGTCATATTACCTAGTTCCTCTGACAGGCCCGCCCTCAGGAGGCTCTGATTGGTCAACTAACATAATGTGCTATGATTCGTGGATAAGCTCCATGTCATTCCCAAGTGCACGCGTTTGCGCTGTGTAAACATTGTTAGTCAGAGTAGCTGTTAGCAGCGCTAGCTGCCTGAATCAGACAGAAAAATGAAGAGCACACAGCTGAACCTCATGCCTGCTCTCTAAAATAAAATCTGACAAGTGTTTTTCACATATATTCAGAATAAGCATGTGTAAGTTATATGAAATGTTCATATATCTTTTGTGAGTTTGTTATATGAGATGCAGAACGCATGGAAAGCATCTGCATAGAGAGACACTGCAGTGCTGGTGAAGATTGTGTTTACAGCAGTTAATGGATAAGTATGAATTTGTATCTAAATTGTTAGCGCTGCCAAACAGCATTTCCTGTTGTTTACATCCTTGTTTACGTCCTTGCTACAACATACTGTTAATGCTAGAAAATGTGCATGTAGTTGATAAATTTTAACAAATATAAGTACTTACAGGTTGTGACTCACAATCCACAGCTTCGTCTGTTATGGTTGGAGCTGCTCCTTCTTTGAGGAGTAATAGTTGAATCCAGCACTGAACTGGGTGAGATTCTGGAAGCTGTCCTTTGTCAAATGCTAGCTATATATATATATATTTTTATAATTCTCTGGAACATAATTCAAATTAAACTGTAAGCACTTTTGTCTTTGTGTCATGTCCTTTGGAAGTCATGCTCTATGCATCCTTTATGTGGGCTCTTTCAGTGTCTCAGTGACTTTTCGTGCATTCTACATCTCAAATAACAAACTCACAAAAGATATGAGAACATTTTATATTACTTACATATGCCTATAACTGGAATATATGTGAAAGACACTTGTCAGATGTTATTTTACAGAGCGGGCGTGAGGTTCTGCTGTGTGCTCTTCATTTTTCTGTCTGATTCAGGCAACTAACGCTGCTAACAGCGTAACAAGATGACAAGTGTATGAGGTGAGCGTTCTAAAGAAGGCTATGTCCATTTTAGCAGATGAGAACCACCCACTTTATTCAAAGTTTTGCCTCCTGCCATCAGGCAGAAGGTATACTTATTCTAGACGGGCAAGGCCAAACAGATATTTGTACTCATTTGTTCCAACTGCAGTTGGGTTACTTAATAAGCTTTAAGGGTTTTTTTTCTCTCTCCTCTCCTCCCTCTCTATGATCAATTATTGTTACTGTTATTTTATGTTGTTGAGTGTGACTTGTTGCTGTTGATTGTCGGCTATTGCTGTAAATCTAATTGCCCTTCGGGGACAATAAAGACACTCTAACTCAACAGCTGCTCTGACTGTTACACAGCACAAAAGTGCGTGCTTGTAGAATCTGCGGGATCTCAGCACAGTATGTTAGCTGACCAATCAGAGCCTTTTGAGGGCGGGCCTTTCAGAGGAACTAGGAAATATGACAGTCGTTTTCACGTTAGCTGAGTAGCTGTATATAATCAAAGTCAGATATATGAAAAAATAACATGATCTTTCTACAAGTGAAGCAAGAGCACAAATTGCTTTGCATCTTATAAACAACCAAGCCTTAAAAGAACACCATGAACCACCCCGTTAAAAACATTCGATTTGTTTGACAAATTAACATGATTAAGAGACAACAAATTGAGTACGAAAAATTGTATATTTGAAATATGGTGTCAATACTTTAAAATGTTTAGATAAATTTATTGGTCACACTTTACAGTAAGTTTCATTAGTTAATGTAAATTAATGCATTTACTAACATGAACAAACAAAGAACAATACATTTACTACAGTATTTGTTCATGTTAGTTAATGAAAATACAGCTGTTAATTGTTAGTTCATGTTAACTCGCGGTGCATTAACTAATGTTGAAAAGCATGGACTTGGATGTTAACAATGCATTAGTAAAGGTTCAGTTATGATTAATAAATGCTATACAAGTGTTGTTCATGATTAGTTAATGTTAGTAAATGCATGCAGAAAAGTCTCCTCATCCACCAACAGTGTGCAGCTTCCACCTCGGTTTAACTACTCATCCGAAAGACGACGCTCTCTGAGAGCCGAGTACAGAGTACCCTTCACTATACTGGGGCGTTAGGACCCACACAGACCGCAGGTTGAGTGCCCCCTGTTTGGCCTCACTAACACCACTTCCGGCAGCAACCTAGCTTTCCCATGTGGTTGCCCATCCAGGTACTGACCAGGCGTGGCCCTGCTTAGCTTCAGTGGTCGACCATGTGAGAGTTGCAGAGAGCTAGCTGCCGAAACTTATTGTAAAGTGTGACTTATTTATTAAATTACTCAATGAGCAATTCAATTACTTTTTAGACTAAGTAATTAGAAAAGTAATTTAAATACATTTTAATGATGTAATTATGTCTGTTTGTATCGTTTGATTATTTTTGCATTTGATTACATATTAAATATCTGCACTGGTATGTATTTTTGGCTCGTCCAGGCTAAATCAACAATACGTTCTTCAGTGCTTCTTACTTAAATTTAGCTTGAGTATTATTTATTAGGCTATTTGTACTTTTACTCAAGTACATCGTTTATGTGTTACTGATGGATTTTTTTCTGTTTTTGCCAGGTATCTAAATGCAATTCAGACCATGTGCCCACACATACTCCGCTACCTGACCACAGCTGTTATCACCAACAAGGATGTGAGAAAACGACGACAGGTTCTCAAAGACCTGGTCAAAGTCATCCAGCAGGTCAGCATAGTCAATGCAGTGGGTCTTACTTTGTGTGCAAGTTTTCCTATTATGCCTTTGTTAACATTATCTTTTATGCTGTGTCTAATACAACTGTTAATGAATGGTCTTTTAAAAGAAACTGCTTAAAGCAATTCATCAGTCATTCAACCATTACATCAGTCAACAGATATTTTTCTGTGGTTTGCCTGAAAACATATCTGTAGAACAGTAGTTCTTATATACACTGAAGCAGCAAAGAAATATGGATGAATGCACAGATGGAGCAGGGTGTGTTTGAGTCATTAAAAAAAAACACACACACACACACACGAGAAAGACTGACAGGCTCATTTCTGTGGCACACAGCCAAAGTATTGGACAGAAGAAGATACCTCAAGTATCTCCTTCTGGTGAGTGCTGAATTTATTTCGGTTTCGTTGATTATTTGCCAAGTTTACATGTACACTTCTTGTCATTCTGATTGAAATCATTCCGATTAAAATATTTGGTCGAGTGTTTACAAGAGACGTTATGTATTGTGATGTGGTGTTTTTGACCTAGCTACTTTCATTCAGGTTTTAGGTATTCTAATTGAGGTGTTTATATGGAGCATTTACATTCAGATAGGACTTTTAAATCAACCAAAATGCGCCATGAAAGTGCACCTCCTGTGTCAAAGTGGAAATCTTGCTGAACATCACTTAAACAGTCAGTCAGTCACGTCTAATGTGAAAGTAAACAATTCAGAGACATTTTCCATTCTTATAGTGAACTATTTGGAATCTATCTTTATCTAAATGTGTGTTTCTAATATACATAAATATACATACACATGACGTTTTCACTGGTCATTTGTAGAAAATCTTTAGCTGAACTGAGTTGAATTGAGAGCTTGTGAATCATAATCCTATTGATTCTGGACATCTGACATTCCTGTCCATAGTCTTTATTGGCCAGCCACTGTGGGTGAAGGGAGGGAGAAATTCTTGTTACAACTACAAGCATAGCAATAAAATAATGCTTGCATATTTTACCCAACAATTTTAATTTACTCACTATTTACTCACCCTTAAGTGCTTTCAAATCTTAATGAGTTTCTTTCTTCTCTTGAACATAAAGAATATATTTTAAATCATTCGAGAAAGCTGAAAACCCTTCAACAAATACAATGGAAGTCAATGGTTGCAGATTTCCAGCTTTCTTCAAAATATATTCTTTTGTGTTCAACAGAGATTTGCAATAGGTAAAGGTTGAGTAAATTATGACAATTTTCAGTTTTGGTTGAACTATCCCTTTGACCGTAATGTTCTTTGTTATTCTGTAGCCACTAACACTTCACAGAAGCTCTGTTGCCCACAGCAATGAGTGTTTAGAAGAGTGCTGCCATTTGCAGCTGCCTAAAAATGCTTTATTGGACACATGGCCTTAAATGCTATACTTGAACTTTCAAAGGATAAGAACTTGGGCTCAAATTGATGCAGAAAAAAAATGGCATCGTTATGGTCATGTAATTGCTAAGTAAGCCTTCTGGAGTTAAATTCAGCTATGCTATTTTTTTTAAATAGTTATACACAATAAAAATGTTAAATCCAAAATGTATGTATATTTTATTGATTTATTTATATATTTATTTATGAATGAAGTAAGTTAATAAAATCCTTGGGAAAATAGTCCTGACAGTAATGAAACAGTAATGATGTTCTTAGGTGGAACCCACAATTGATGGAGCTCAAATTAATATAGGGACTGAAACTGTTGTCATGTTTTGTTGTATTAGTTAATGTTAGTTAATACATTTACAATGAACACTACATTTATTACAGTATATTTTTATGTTAGTTAATGATATAATAACTATGCATAAAATGTTAATAATGCATTAGTAAATGTTGAACTATGATTAATAAATGCTGTACAAGTATTGCTCATAATTAGTTCATGTTAGAAAATACATTAACTAATGAAACCTTGATGTAAAGTGTGACCAGCATTTCTTTACATTTAAATCTGCTTATCCCTCAGTTTAGTACTCTTAAGGACGTTGCACATGGGATGCGCCGCGTCACGGCACGCACGTGACAGTTGGAAGTATCGCACACCAGATACGCACATTCGCACGCTATTTCAAATGAAACTATTCAGATGGCGCTCTGTGGCGCGGCGGAAATATGAGCAGTGTCCTGAGTCATGGTTGGGTGCCAGGGACAGCCGACGACTTGCGTCGCCAGTGTGTACCCTGATTAAAACCTATGTTTAGAATTCTGAAATGCGTGGTGCTGCATGGCTTCTGGTGTGCAACCCCCTTTAGAGCTGGTTTCACTGACAGGGTTTAGACCAAGCCAGAATTAAGTTCATGGATGAAATGAATGTTGTCCATCCTAAATCAAAACAAAGGCACTAGTATATAGTTTTAACCAAACCATTTTGCTTTATATATAAATATGGTAATTTTTGTTACACAATATAATACGATTAAAATACCTAAAACAGAAACCCTTTTCAATAAGATTCCTTTTGCACTTCAGAAACTGTACACTTCTACACATTATGCACACACATCAGTGTTGAACAATACACTGTAGGCAAATTTACAACCCTTTCGTTATGTTGGTGGCTGTTTTTGGCCCATTGACTTTCTTTACATTGACATTTATTGATCGCAAAGTCATGACACCATATAATCATTCATTTCTTTTATCATTGGGGGTTTTCCCTTTTGGGAAGAGGTACAAACTGTAATTTTTACTTTTGATCATCAGTTGCAGTGCAAAAAAAAGCTTAGTTTCTGGCTTTTATATGGAGAAGTGTGTGCGTGTACTTTTGCGTACTTACCTTGATATGTTTGAGAAAATTAAAATAAGCCCCTCAGCTTTCTAAACATAGTAAACATAATAAGTGTATTTGTGCATACACTCTTTAATCTGCCATTTTACTCTATAGAGTTCCATATAAAAGCCTGTATTTTTTTTTTTGCACAGGCCCATCTAAAGGGTTAATGGTACCAACTAGTGATCATCTGTAAAAATGACAAATTGTACCTCTTCCCAACAGAGAAAACCAGCAACAATCAAGACCGCATGATTATATGGTGTCATGGCTTTGCATCAAAATAAAGTCAATATAATGGAAGTCAATGGGGCACGTTTGAACAATACGACAAAAGGGTTTAGAAAAAAATCTTGATAAACCAACTATCTGATCATTCCTCCATCAATTTATTGCTCCATCATTACATCATACCTTCAATAAATGCAGTACACATGTATTTATGAAAAGCATCTGAGCCGAGCTTATTTCAGTAATGGTTGTTGTGAACATTCCCGTTTTTGTGGATCTGATGAATGAGCTCACAGATTCTGCTTTGAGGTTTCTAGCTCGACGAGCGTGCTGCATTCCATTACGCTAATACAAGATGCGCTTCTCTTTAAGTATGCATTCAGAGCAGGCGAATTAGTGTCTCTTTTTAAATGTAGTTGTCATGACATTCTTGTGGCGACATCACGTTTTATACCCAGCGGCTGTGGCACCCGCTGTCAAATTAGCAGGAGATTAACATTACACTCTGCTTTTGCTCTCTCAACAGGAGTCATACACATACAAGGATCCTATCACTGAGTTTGTGGAGTGTCTCTACGTTAACTTTGATTTCGACAGTGCTCAGAGAAAACTAAGGGAATGTGAGTCGGTAAGATTCACCTACAAACACTCATCCATGTGATTCCCATAATACACTGGATCTTTCCTGTTTGAAGCAGTCGTGGATGTACGATGAGTGGAATTCTCATCCTTTTGCTTGGAGCCATAGGTCTATTCATCCACTGTAAATCCCTGTCTACTGTAATTTACCACGGTTTCCCTCTGGGCTTCTCAGAGCATTTCTGCTGTCAGTTTTCAGACCTACAGCTACGAGGCAGCTCCGCTCCTCTCTGAGATGTGGCCTAGTTGGGCCAGAGGGAGCGTTCAGCATTCAGACCTGTGAAAATATAATCTACTCTGTCTTTTACACTGCTGGCTCAGGTTTATGCTTGAGGGATTTGTCTATATAAAAATTGATTTAGGTTTTTATTTGAATTATCACTAAGGATACTGAATCGGAAGAACAACGACGTTTCTGTGTGGAGTTTACACGTTCTCCCCATGCTCACATGGGTTCCCCCATTATCTCTTAAGAGCAATCACTATTTGTTCATTAGCTACTACAGCAGGGGAGTTCTTGAGATCTACCTGAGGGCTTTCTCCCGGGACAGCATGCCAAACAAGCTTTATAATCGATCATCAGCTAAGTGTGAGGTCTTGAAATGTCTAAAAATCTCAAAAAAATGTGTTTAAGGTTTTTTGACCCTTTAAGAGAACAGCACATTTTTTAATATAATTGAGTTGCTGTTACATTTATTCACTGAAATAAATATCTGAATTTGATTTGTTTACTTTAGTTACTCATGTTTTCTATAAAGTTAAGTCTATTTTGTATAATATTATTGTATATATATATATATATATATATATATAGAGAGAGAGAGAGAGATAGATAGATAGATAGATAGATAGATAGATAGATAGATAGATAGATAGATAGATAGATAGATAGATAGATAGATAGATATTTTTTTTCAATTCTTACTAAGGCTACTTTATTCTTTATTTATTAAAATATCTGTAAAAAATACAAAAATGTGAGTAAAATATGGATTTTTTTTCTTTTTTTTTAAGTTAATGTATACTTGTAATGATATATATTTTAGTTAATAATATTTTAGTTTGCTGTATATTTTAGTCAGTTTTTCATTAGTGCCCAATTCTCAACAATATCTGTTATAATTAATAAAACTTTTACTACTTACATTTTTTGTGGAAACTATTTTTATTTTAAACATCGATATAATAAAAAAATGCATGTTTTAAATATAGTTTCTGTAACATTTAGTATTTCTTTACCTCTACTATAAAGTATTAAGCAGTATAACAATGTTTTTAACATTGACAGTCATATGAAATGTTTCTTGAGCTCCAAAAAATTATATTATAGACTGAAGTAAATATTATACTGAATATTTATCAGAAGTTATCAGAAGAGGAAACATTACATTTTTTAATATATTGAAATTTAAAATGCAACAATAGTTCACAAATGTGCTACATTTACTTAAATGCATATGAATGCAGCCATTTTGAAAACGAGATCATCAAAAACAGAAAAAATTAAATGAAAGAAAATTAATAATTCAGTCAGTCGATAGATACATTTTAATGACCCTAAACATTTGAATTTGTCATCATATAAAACTGTATATATATACGTATGAGTGCCTATAGAAAATCTGTAAAAATCTGTTTTTGTCATACAGCCTGAAATCAAATCACATTCAAAATAACTTTTACAGCCTTGGAAATGTTTTTTTAGCCTTCTCCTAATCTCTGCCTTTAAACAGCTTCATCCCGAAAGTCTTTTGAAAGCAAGGTGCAATGCACTGTAAGTAAACATAGATTTTCATAGGGTATGATGATTTTCTATAGGCACTTTTAAATGGGCGTTAGTTTATTATTTGTTACTCATAATCAATTTGAATTACCATTACATGCTGTTATGTCCAGTAATCAAAGTCTAGTTTTTTCATTTATTTGTGTGAGCAAATTACACTCTATACTGTTAAGGTTTGTTGGAGACTCTTATTTTTGAGTATAAATAAAATAACTACTATTTAAAAGGTATTTAATTACAAATTAAGTTTTTTTTTCTGCATAAAAAATATGATACAATAAGGTTGTATTCGTTCATTTTAGTTAATGCATTTACTAACATGAACAAACAATGAACAAAACATTTGTTACACTATTTGTTAATTAATTCATTATAGTTATTTTAAATACAGTTGTTCATTGTCAATTCATGTTAACTCACGGTGCATTAACTAATGTTAACAAGCAAGAATTTGTTAATAATGCATTAGTAAATGTTGAACTAGGAATAATAATTAATGCTGTACAAGCGTTGTTCATTATTAGTTCATGTTAGTAAATAAATGGACTAATAAAACCTCATTGTCAGGTGTGACCAAAATTACTGGTGTTTAAAAGGTTATTTATTAAAAAATTAAGTTTTAGACAGGCTGTTTAAAAAAAAAACATAATTTAGGCTCTGTGCTTTTCAGTAGATCAGCAATACTTGCACAACTTTCAAAAGATTATGTTATTTATGTTTTTTTTTTTTTGTTTTCAAGGTGCTGGTAAATGACTTCTTCCTGGTTGCCTGCTTGGAGGACTTCATTGAAAACGCTCGGCTGTTCATCTTCGAGACGTTCTGCCGGATCCATCAGTGCATCAGCATCAGGTAGCGCCGCCTGATAGACTAGTGTGCGCTAATCCTCTTATGCTGTAAAAAGAGCGTAGCATGCTGTGAGGATTGACTGCGCTGCCAGGATCAGTGGATCCCAGCCAAATCTGACAAAAAGCGAGAGACCTCACAATCCTGTACATTCTGAGGAATCTGCTGGATGGAGAGTGAGATGGAGATAGATGATAGCACGACTGGGGGATAATAGAGCAGTGTATTTTTTTTATCTTATTGAGAGGATATTTCTTTGTATTTTTATGTTTTTATTTTACTAGAAATTTGATTTAGTATATGTTTTTTGTTTGTCCATAAAGTTAAGTCTATATTTTGTATGTTATTATAATATTTTTTGTATTTTTTATAATATTATCATGTTATAATTAGCATTATAGTTCAAGAATAGTTTTGTTTTAGCTATTTTAGGCTTATTATATCCCACAGTTTGAATTGACATTTATCCACTCTCATATTATTACAAACCCTTAAGTTATTTGCTTTTCTTCAGTGAAGATATTTTTAAATTTAATAAATTTGAGGGATTTCTGCCTTTCTATTGAACATCCAAATTAGAGCGGAAGATCTTTTAATTTCTATCATTTTAGATGGGCTTGGGCTTACGCTCGGGCTTACGCTCGGGCTTACGCTCGGGCTTGCGCTTGGGCTTACGCTTGGGCTTGCTTGGTAAATGAACCACGTGGTCATGTGATGCATTTCGTTTAGTACAAGAATGTAATCAAATCGTTTATTACAACATTAAAACCCATCCCATTAAGCCCATTGAAACCCATTTTGCGTAGTGGGAAAATGTACAGCAAGCTGACAGGGAAAATGACGAGGTCACTCGCTACATTGAAACTGCTGTCATGGGGAAAAAATGTGGGTTTGGAGTGATACTAATGTTTAAACAGCACTATTTGAGCCTCTTTTTTTGTCCAGAACCTCTGCTGTCTTCACATGTAGTCATAGATATGGAGGTGCATCCTAATTCATGTCATTAGTTTGTGTTTATCACTCCTATGGATTTTCTGCTTCGAGAGTTTGAGCGCTTGTTTGAACACAAAGAGCTTCATCTCGTTGTTGACCTTAGGCGGTGTCTGTATTTCTCCTTCTCTCTCTCTCATCCATCGCTCTTCCTGTCTCTGGGCAGCATGTTGGCAGATAAGCTGAATATGACCCCTGAGGAGGCCGAGAGATGGATCGTAAACTTAATCCGCAATGCCAGACTGGATGCCAAAATCGACTCCAAACTGGTGAGTGAGCTCTGGGGTGCACAACACATGTCCAAACACAAAGCCCTTTAGTTTGAGATGCTCTGGACTCTCTCTGACAGTTAAAGAACGCACAGTTTTCTTTTACCAAGGAAAAATAAGCTTAGTGTAAATTTGTTATAAAATTTAGGGCTTCACGATATTGGAATAATCAGACATTGCAATATTTTTTTTCTGTGATTTATTGCTATATACTGTATCTATACAATTTCACCAAATGATTGAATAGCACCATTTAGAAAGTTTATGGTCACACTTTATTTCAAGGTTCAGTTCTCACTATTAGCAAACAATTAAATATGACTTTTGCTTCAATAAACTCCAAATTTGCCAAATTAATATTATTAATATTTGATTTTAGGGTGGTATATGTATTGGGTTAGGAATGTTGAATAAGTTAATGCAGAATACTGTATGTAGATTATAAGTTCTAATAAGCAGCCAACATCTCAACAACATGCATGCTAATAAGCAGCTAGTTAATAGTAAGAACTGATCCCTAAAGTGTTATCAGGTGTATTCATTTTGAATGATTGGGATGATTCTGTGAGGGAGTGAATCATGCATAAAATGTAATAAACAAACTACAAGCATAGATTAATGCAGTAAAGCAAAGATAAAAGTGAGATAAACAGTGTATTCTTTATGGTTTTGTATATTTAAATGTAAAAATTACACTGCAAAGTCAACTCGGCATTGCATATCTTGCGATGTGACTTTGCGGAGGCACACATCGTGATATCGATGCTAAAACAATATATTGCGCAGCCCTAATAGAAATATCATTTGGGTATCTTTTTTTTTTTTTTTTAATGAAAATGGTGCCAATTTTTTTTAAAAACTTTTTAGTGGTACAAGTGCCTAAATTCCTCCCGAACCGATTAAAAAATTTAAAAAGTAATGTTTGATGACATTAAAGAATGGCTTCATTTAAAAAAAAGTTTAATTATTATTTTAATGAATACTATAAGTTTAAAATATATATAAAAATAATTTTTGATGACAGTAAGGAATGGCATTATTATTATTATTGTCATTATTATTATTTTTTTATTATTGTTATTATTATTTTTATTATTATTATTATTATTAAATTATTATTTAGTAGTTATTATTATTATTATTATTTATTGAACTGCATAATAAATTATTAAAATATGTTTGACAATAAAGATTGGCAATATTATTATTATTATTATTATTATTATTATTATTATTATTATTATTATTATTATCATTATTATTATTGTTTATTAAACTGCATAATAAATTATTAAAATATGTATAAATTTGTTTGATGACAATAAGGATTGGCAATATTATTATTAGAAGTATTATTATTAAGTTATTATTATTATTATTATTTAAAATTGAACAGCGTAATGAATGCTTTATATATATATATATATATATATATATATATATATATATATATATAT
>CAIGQQ010004210.1:47331-65153 GCA_903798035.1 Danio albolineatus
GGCTGGTATAAGATTCTGATGGTATGATAACCCTCGATAAAAATATCACGTTATAACGGTATTGTGATTACTGCTCAAAATTATTTTATTGATGTAAAGTTTATTGATCTGTCAGGCTGAATTATTTTAATAAATCATTGACTTCTGCGGTCCTTATTATTTTCAAAAACACATATTTAAAAAAGGCATCTTTCTTTTCTGTGCATACAAAGTAAGCCACTGTGCTGATCAGGTCCAGAGCATGCTTGGGTTGTGTTGCAAAAGTGATTTGTTTTTCAAATGATTCCTGAATTGTGGATTAAATAAAACACTTACACACTTAACTGACATATATCTTAGGAACGGCTAATGAAAAATATTAGCAGTTTTAAAACCTTGACTGTTCCAAACTACGCTTAACCTTGAATTAGTTTTTGTCCCATGCCTAATATACCTTAATTTAATATATACAATAATACATTGCATTTCAAAATAAGCAAACAAAATTTTATGCAACAAGAGGGCAACACCAAAGCTCCAAAAATACAGTTTATTAAATGACGAAGGATAACATAAAGCATGTAATGTTTTGTGCACACCGGCTCCATGTGCCCGAAACGTTACATGTTGAAACATAACACTTTTGTAATGTAGAAATGTTACAATTTTTTTATATAATAAATTGGTATTTTTGGAACTTCGGTGTTGCCGTCTTGTTGTATATAATTTTATTTGATTATTTTGAAATCCAATGCTTTGGAGATAGAGTGCTGCCAAAAAGTGTTTTTTTTATTTTTATTATTATGTAAATTGTACATCCACTAAAAAATATATGCATTTTGTTTTGTTACTTTTTAAAGGCTATTTGAATTACTTTTCAAGACATCCTTGTGTAAAGTTTACTATCAGGTTTTTAAGTCAAAAATATTTTAAACACGTTTTTTTCTTTTTCTTTTTTTCTTTTAGTAAGCTAAAACTAAAGTAAAACTTTTACAATTTAATTTTGGCTTAAATTTAATAAGGCTGTATTCAATTTATGTTTATTTCTATTACCCTTTTACAATGTAGATTGTGTCAAAGCAGCTTAACATAGAAGATTTTGTAAATTGAAACTGTCAGTTTTCAGAGTTGAAGTTCAGCTTAGTTTAGTTCAGTTCAGTGTGGTTTAAATTTCACTGCTGAAAGTCCAAACACTGAAAAGTAAATCCATCCATGCGCAGCTCTAAGTCCTGAACCATGCAAGCCAATGGCGACAATTGCCTCTTTTCAGTCATTTTATTACATTGACATTAAGCTGAAATAAAATATTAACTTTCTGAGGCAACATTATGTGTGCTAGAGACAGAACAACAGACAATCCCACCTTTTTAAAAATGGTTAGTGTTTGCTTTATTTTTTTTATTTTTTATTTTTTTAGCTAATTTAAAGGATGGATGCTAAACCATTACTATGTACCAACACTAAAGTGTCATTTGGTAATAGGAAAGTTAAAAAACTGAGGACTTCAATTAAAACCCAGCACAAATTACAGAGCGGAAAATAAATACTGAACATGTCATCATTTTTCTGAGGTATTTCTAAAGGTGCTGTTGACTTAAAACTTTCACCGGATGTTGACAGCAACCAAAGAAATTCACATATCCCAAAAAACAAATCAAATTTGTTCACAAGTTTAGTTATTTGTAATAAAATGTAATGGCAAGGAAAAAAATATTGAACAGATGAAGAAAGGAAGGTGTAGAAAGCCAGTGATAGCCCAGACAGCAGCTGAAACCTCAAAAAAAAGTTTTTCAGCAACCCTCTGTCCTTCGTCATTGTAAATTAATATTAGCTGCTACATTATCAGCAGGGCTTTACAGAGCCTGTAGATCAACACCCGCCAAATTCGGGTACATTTCAGTTGTAGACTGTTAGTTTATGACCAATATGTGTACAAATGTGATCTTAGAATCTTGAAGCAGCACTACCAAAAAAGCAGCTTTTCGCACGAGCAAGTGAAAGCAGGCGAATAATGAATGAGAGGATCACGCGCATGGTGAGACAGGCTTTCCTCACTCACTGACGAGGGCTTTAGTGTAGCACGCACAGATGATTTGTGTTTAAAAGTACCTGTGTTGTTTCCTCACTCGAAGCAACTTTGCCTGCAAACGAAACTAGTGAGATGCTTGTGCACCCACAGTCCTTCAAGGGCTCGAGATTCTTTGTAAGCAGCAGCAGTTGTTGTCGCTTTCGCTTTAAACATTCTTTGAACAGATTATTAATTGGCCTAACATTAACCGTGTGCGTGACATCATCCACCACTCTGCATAGTTTTAGATGCCTGACAATGTATATTTTTTAAATGTCAACTGTTTTCTTGAATAAAAAGTGTATGTATACTGCAGTATTTTGCTAGTTTTGACACATTATTTAAAATTTGTGGCAAGCAAATAATTAGTTTGGTGTGGCCAGAGGGAAAAAAGGTAAATCCTTATTGTGTTGAGCCCTAAAAAGTGCTGTGAAAGAAAACGAATTGCAATGCGACACTTTTTTATGAAAGCACAACCCATTTGCTCATACTTATTGAGTAAGTTCATACACAAAAAAGTGAAATGAGGAAGAGGAAGAGGAAAAGACTAAATCTAAATGAAGTAATTTTAGTATGCCAAAGTCAAATTTATGCATATAAAATATATATTTTCCCAACAACAAAATTGTGGCTAGTAAAAATGGCGAGTGGCTAGTAATGGTGGAAAACTACTAGCCACAGCAACTGGTGATCAAAAAAGTTAATATAGAGCCCTGATTATCAGGATGCTGAAGATGAAACCAAAGTGGACATTTCAGCAATGATCCAAAACACAGCCAAGGAAACTCTCACATGCATCAGAGAAAGAAAATCAAGCTGTGGAATGGCCCAGCCAATCACCTGACTTGAATCCAGTAGAAAATACAAAATAAACATCAGATTTGACAGAAGAGACCCACAGAATCGTCAAGATTTTTACACTCCGTTGAAGTCTGAAATTTTTTTTTAAAAACTCTCATAAACATTCTCCATATGAGAGGCATCCTTAAGCTGCCATCACCAAGTGAACCTTTTATATAAAGTATTAAATACATTTCAGTTGTTAAGTTCTTTCGCCTTGTGTCATTTCATTGTTATTACACATAACTAATGTGTCAGATCTTTTTGTTTTGTTTTATTTTTATGTTTGTATTGTTTCGGTTTTTACCAAAATCTGGTTCAATTCCATGTTAACAGCTCCTTTAGAAATATTATTCCCAGAAAAAAAACAAAAAACATAACATGTTCAATACTTATTTTCCCTGCTGTTCTACCTGCTTTCTGTCTGTGAAATCTCATTTGATAGAAATATCCTCCTAATTGTGCACCTGACAGATTTAATCACACTCACAGACATTTGAATAAAGGCTTCTTTGTGCGATCGAGCTGGTGGATGTCAGAAACAAGCTGAACACACTCTAAACTCACCGACAAGCCTTTTTTGGCCTTACATGACATCTTATATTCAGCTGAAGTAATTTATACCTGCATCATTTTACTTGTTGCAGATTTTATTACAGCGTTTCAAATGAATACTCTGATTTCACTGCTTTTTCAGCGGAAGAAGAAGCCGAAGGACAAGAGCGTCTCTGCTGCTCTGCTGAATGAGGGGATCGCCGGGGTGATCAAACTGGCAACCCCGCTGTCTCAGGAAAAACAGAAGAAGAAGGAAAAACAAGGGAAAAAGCCTGAGGGAGAGGACGAAAAGAAGGAAGGAAAGGATGAGAGTAAGGAGGAAGTGAAAGAAGAGAAGACAAATACAGTGAGGAAGAGAAACAAAAAGCACCTGAAAGTCACCATTGCTCCTGGAACTGTTACTTCAGCATCTGCTGGGCAGGTGAGATCAGCTTTCAGTCTAAAAATAATAATGGGGAATATGACTTCTTTTTACTTTCAGCAACATTTTCTGTAACTGTTAATTAGGGCTGCACAATATATCTTATGAAATCTATACACAGTACAGTATAATATATTCAATAATGCAATGTGCGCATCTGCAATAGTCACATTAGAAGTTTGAGATTTGTGGAGTCACTGCAGAATTGAACCATAAAAAGCAGGAAAGTTGATCATTTTCATGCGTTTTTTTCAGGCTTGTGATAGTGTGAGCATTCAGGCACAGGACATTGTACTATTTGTAACTTTAATAAAGATTAATTTTATCTAATCATGTGTGCAGTGAGCATATTGCAGTGCTATTTTTTTATTTGCTTATTCAATTTCTGCTCCTGAATGCAGTAGAACGGCCCAGAAAAAAACATTGAGTACTTTTTACTTCATTTTTATATTTGCTCTGCAATTTAAACAAACAAATAAGGTTGAACATTATTAAATTTTATTTGTTTGTTTAAATTCAGCCCATTAAAATTATTTGCAACCACTTATACTTAAATAAAAAAAAATAGTAAATGCAATTAATAATTTTTTTTTTCTGTGTACTGCATTTATCTACACTGTAAAAAGTAGCTTAAAGTGAGTAAACCTGTTGCCTTAAAAGCAACAAGTTGACTTCACAAAGATAATGTAAGTAAATCCATTGTAACTCAGAACTGTTAAGTTGACTTAATTTTTATAATTATGCTAATTGTACTCACTTTTCAAAGTCAACTAATCCCTTTTTACAGCGTCAGACTGTTTTAGCACTTCCGCGTTCAAATAATTACTGTAATTATTACAGTATTACATATTTCATTTTTCCTAGTTCCTCCAAAAACCCATTAGTCAGCTAACATAATGATTGGTGGATTGGCTCCATTTCACCAGGAATCGTCCTGCTATAACATTACAGCACATCTGGCCAAGCCCCTTCGCTGTGCGGTGTGCTTGTAACCTGAAGGGTTTATGACATCATTAACCAGGATGTATGTTTTCGTAGTCCCCAAACTTCATTCGCTGTAGGCTTTGCTAAGCTAACTCTGTAAAAGCCAATGTCTCCCTTTGCACTGAATTTGAGCGTATTAATTGAGAGATGTTGTTTATGTTCACACAGCTACATTACACATCAACTAAAGTTTAAAATATGATATCGTAGTGGACCACCCTTTAACATTGCAATTGCATTTTTATATTAAGATTGCATTTTTATATTAATAGGGAAATGATAAAAAACGAACAGGTTGGTATTTAAATCTCTTTTTTTTTTAGATTTATTTTTTGGCCTTTTTGTCTTTATTAGATAGGACAATAATGAGACGGGAAGCGAAGTGGGAGAGAGAGGTTGGGTATGATTTGAACTTGGGATGCCTTGACTTGCAACATATGTCGATGCGCTAACCACTGGGCTATTGCACCAACTAAATGTCTATTTTTTTTAAGTTGAAATGACTAAAGGAGCATGAAATTAAAATGCTGCTTCAGTTATTGATTTTTTTTTATTGCAACAAGAAGCTTTCACTGTATCTGTATTGCTGGAATGGCTTTATTAATACATAAAAACCATATATGATTGTCTTTTAGGCAAATACATTCTGAAATTTATTTTTCTTGATTGTTCAGTTTCAATCCACTGCATAAAACATATGCTGGATAAGTTGGCGGTTCTTCCACTGTGGCGACCCCAGATTAATAAAGGGACTGAGCTGAAAAGAAAATTAAGGAATAGGGCATCATGGTGGTGCAGTGATTAGCACGATCGCCTCACAGCAAGAGGGTCGCTTGTTGGAGTTCCGGTTGGGTCAGTTGGCATTTCTGTGTGGAGTTTGCACATTCTCCCCGTGTTTGCGTGGGTTTCCTCCAGGAGCTCGGGTTTCCCCACAAGTCCAGAGACATGCACTATAGGTGAATTGAGTAAGCTAATTTGTCCGTAGTGTATGTGTGTGAATGACTGTGTATAGGTGTTTTCAAGTGATGGGTTGCAGCTGGAAGGTCTTCCGCTGCATAAAAGATGCTGGATAAGTTGGCGGTTGATTCTGCTGTGGCGACCCCTGATTAATAAAGGGACTAAGCCGAAAAGAAAATGAATGATTGAATGTTCAATTTCACATAACCTTCCAAAAATCTATCTAGTATGCTAATTAATTTTCCTTTTGCAACAGGAAGTTTGAAAGGGCCATTTTAGACTTTTAGACATCATCAGTAATCTTTTGTTATTTTACATCTATGAACAATTTATTTTGCTGCTTAGTATTTTAGTAGTTTTATTCCTATCAACTACCATTAGGAGGTAACACAATAATTCTATTGAGCATTTGATTGGAAAAATATTGGAATGCAAGCAAAAAGATTGACTTTTTTTTCTATTCAATTAAACACATTAATCTGGTTAGTTTTGCTAAAAGCATTTAATAACTTAAAACACTGTATAAGTAAAATGTATACAATAGTTTAGTAGCTTATTCATCAACTGGTCTGGACCATCCAAGATCTTTAAAACATTTTTAAAAACATCCATTGTACCCCTAATGAAGTGCACTAGAGGGTTAATCTCGGTGGACATTGAGCACAATAGGCTGAAGTTGGCACTGAGAGTGGTGCTGTGTGAAGTAGCAGCCCTCGCTCAACCAGCTCATGCCAATGGCAACAACTATCCCTTTTTCTTACAAAGCTATTGAGCGGTATAAAAGCTTCTGTTATGTAAGATGTTGTCCTGTTAACTAGATTTGCTTGCAAAACGTGACGACGACTGCTTGCAAACTGTAAATTCAATGACTTTAATGATGCCTGTTATACACTACATGGGCATAAACAAGACGTTTTGTCTTACATTTAGGCCTGAAAACTGATTTTTTTCTTAAGTGCAACCACTTAAAAAAAATAAAATTAAAAATAATAAATATCTGTTTTAAAAATCATTAATATTGATTGTTTACTTTTCAGTAAAGCAAAACATTCAGTTTCTTTTAACATTAAACCATCAATGAGAAATGCATTTGAAGTCTTTTAAAATCTTTGTTAATTTCAATATTTACTAAAAACCTGTTAAATCAAATTTAGACCAAAATTATGTATTTTCCATTTTATATAAAGATTTAAGATAACTTTTAAAAATAAAGTGTTGTAACCCTGATATATGGATGCCACTGTTGTGCAGTGAGTAGCATGATCCCCTCACAGCAAGAAAGTCCAAGACAAGTGATATAGGTGAATTGGGTTAGCTAAAATTGTCCGTAGTGTGTGTTTGAATGTGTGTGTATGGATGTTTCCCAGTGATGGGTTGCAGATGGAGGGCATCTGCTGTGTAAATATATATGCTGGATAAGGTTGTGGTTCATTCCACTGTGGCGTCCACAGATTATTAAAGGGACTAAGTCGAAAAGGAAATGAATGAATGAATGAATTAATGAATGAATGAACGAACCCTAATATAAAAAAAGACAAACAAATATTACAACTGTATTGCTTACTGCTAGTTAATGCCATCAATAATTGGACTATATATTTACCATTGCATTATTTTTGTTATGGACGACTATTATTATTATTATATATTATTGTACTATATATATATATATATATATATATATTATTTGCCTTCATAGTTCAAATGACAAATTTTGTAAAGTAAATATGCTCACATATTACAAGTGAGAGATTTTTGAATGAAGGGTGCATTACTTGATTTTAAAATAATTGAATGAAGCACACACTATCTACTATTTGTGATTATTTATTGAACATCAATGTTGAACAACACACATTAAAACACCCATTTCCTAAAATCATCAGTCACTTTTTTTCTTAAATAAGTGTAAATAAATAACTTGCACTTTTGGAAACAAATTAATTAATTAACATTAATTATTATCTGTGCTTTTCATATTCAAAGTAGAAAAAAAGCCTTATCTCTTCTAACTAAAATAACTCCTACTTATCTTGTAAATAATATTTTTAAACAGTGCATTTCTTGCATCTTCTGTAAACAAATATTTTAATGTAAATAATAATTGCAATGTAATTGAAAATATGCCTTTTCAATGCATCTCTGGCACAGCTTACAATCATCGTCAATGTAGTGCAAAGTAAAGCTGAAGAAAGGGTCCATTATCCTACTTGACCAGAGATTTGATGTGGCTGCAACATGGCAGCAGAAGCCTTAAAATTCTGATGCTGATTTATACTTCTGTGTCGAATGATTATTGTGACAGTGCTTGCCAAGTGCATAGCCATGCATTTACCTCAGCGTATACTTCAGCATGCTGTTTGTGTTGCTCTGCAATAACACTTCCGAAAGGCTAGCTGGCAGTAGGTTAAAATAATAAATAATAAGAATAAAAATTACATGATTTAGAATAAATAATTTGGAAGAACTGATAATAACATATTCGTATTTCATAATAAGTATTTGACTTTTTTTTGTTTTGTAATAGTATATGTCTGTGCATACAACTTTTAAAAAAAAACAGTAATTTCCATAGGCTACTGTATGTATACAGAAATTATTTAGAATAAAATGTAGAATAATCTTAAATAAATAATCATGAATATTAAAAGAGAATAGCAGCTTCTATATATTTATCAGTTTGAAGCTGTACGTGTCCTGTGTTTTTATTTAAAAAGTGATTGTGTTGGCTTTCTTGATATCAAACCTTCACTGTAAGAAAATTATGAATAATTAGTCATGGCAGCATATGTTTTTAGTTCATTGTAACTTATTAAACTAAGTTAATCATGTTCTAACTTAATTGTATAAGTTGTGCAAGCTGTTTTAAGTCAGTTTAACATAATATAAGTTCAATGGACTCATAAGTTTAATTTGATTCAGCTTAAAAATTTAAGGCAACCAGTTTTTTTGTTTGTTTGTTTGTTTTTACAGTGTTGGTGTTTGTTATCAGGAACTTTGTTAATGCACAAATAAATAACTCCATGCTTATTGAACTTCTTAAAGAACTACTGTTTATTAAGTTTCTATCAAGATTATAACCAATATTTGACTGATGTTTCAGAGTATTAAGTCACTGGTGAAAAGTAGTTGGTGCATTACTTTGACTCAATACTGTATAGTTTATTAAACAGAGATGCATTTGTTCATGGGGAGGCAATAAACTCTCCCCCACATAACAGATCAAATCTATCGTTGCATTGTGCAAAACACCCAGTGACATTCCACCATTGTGTGGATCTGAAGCACTACAGGGGCTACACACAGTTGTACAGATCAGATTAGATCAGATCACCTTTCCCTTCTCCAGCACTGATCATCCACAGCATTTTGCACCGTCATCTCCACGGACAAACAACACCAGAACATCCAGCAGCTCTGGTGTAATCACTCCACATTCATAACTAGGGCGGTCCGTGCTGGATTCCTACCGGGTAAGTTGCACTGCAGGTACATTTATTTGTGTTTGTCCATATCGCAGCATCTTTGGCTCTCTGAATATGCGTTATTCGCAGGCGGGACGCTGTAAGTTTGGCATCGCTTCATCGGAGCGTTACATGCGGGGTGGCGACACTGACATTTGGCGTGTTGACAGATCTGAAGGGAGGGTGAAACAGCTGGATGCTGCTTTAGATGGACTGTGAAGTGTAGCTGTTGTTTAAATGATGCTCGGCGCGTTTGCCGCATCGTTGAATTTGCTGAGCAATGATGACGAGAATGTTCCTTAGCGCGCGGAAACGCGACGGACAGAGATTGCTAACAAACGACTGAATTTATTGAGCCGAGATGTATAAACAAGGGCGGGAGATTTATGTCAGTTTGCTGAAGTGAAGTCGGTTAGGAGAGCAGTTTTTTCCGGTATAGACATTTTCTGCAAAATATGTTGTTTGTGTCCATGTTAATGTGAGGTGTAGGCTATAGCATATGTACATTTTATAATTGACATACGGACAGAATGGAGGACTAAGGTAAAACTACGGTATTTGTGTTATAGCCTAATGTCAATAGACCTCTAGGCTATCCGGATTTGGGATTTAGCCTATATGTTTATCAGTAGCCAAAATATTTCAAGGGTTCAGATGCAAAAGCATCTATAAAGAGCCCACATGACTCTTAAGTTCTGAAATGTTGCTCTTAAATGAGCTTTTTCTCAGTCTAATATATTTGCATTTGTTTTTCAATGAAAAAACTATTGTCGTAAAAGTATAAACACGCTTTAAAAACAATCATAATTGCTTTTTTTTGTTTTTAATTTTGTTTAATTCTTCAAATTAAAATTATTTTTTTAAAATAATTTTAAATAAAATATATATTTTGTCATTTTGTCAAAAATGTCATTTAGATCATGTTTTGCAAAAAATTACAAACTAATAGAAGCATATTTGCAGACATTTATTTTGTTCGAACTTCAAAAGAGTTAACAGATCAATTGCCATTGTCAGAAACAAACAAAAACACTCTAAATGACATACTTTTCATTTTAAATTTAAATATCAAATATGTTATTTTAAATATTTTAAATATAAACTGTTTATCAAGTAAAAAAACAAACAAACATTAAGATTGAAAATTGTGAGAAACTGTTGAATATTACTCACTGTGGTACTCGGTGTAGGCTTCATTTCATATGTAGGTCCAGTCTTTTCACATTCATTGCAGACTACAGAGGTCACTGGCTGACTTTGTAACCTCTCTAAATCACCGCCCTGCATTTTAATCCTGTCTGAAGTCTGTTCACTTCTACTACCAATAATGACGTTCATTTTCTTACTTGGGGGCCAGTGGGCCACTAAAAACATGCTCTTTACAACACCTTCATGTTGCCTTAGTAACTTGGGAGTAATTAATCACTCTCAAATCAATCTCAGACAAGATTTTCCGCCCTCTTCAGGAAATGCAGTACATCGTTTTAAAGATTTGCTAATTAATGTTGATTATAAACACAGAAGACAAGCTATTTTCACAGGTTCAGCATATTTATTTTATTTTCATTTTTTTCTATTCTTTTCTTTCTTTCTTTCTTTCTTTCTTTCTTTCTTTCTTTCTTTCTTTCTTTCTTTCTTTCTTTCTTTCTTTCTTTCTTTCTTTCTTTCTTTCTATTGGTCAAACTGAAACAACTTGTGACTTTTTAGCAGTGGTGGTATTTATATTTATTTATTTATTTTTGTACAATGATTTCTTTCTTTCACCACTGTTTTTGTGCTCTCTAAACAATTTCCACACAAATAATTATTTTATAAATCATTAATAACCAAATTTTTTAGATTAACACCATATATTTTTTTAACAGCAGCTTCTCGTTAAAAAGTGAATATGAAAAAAAGAAATGTTACCTTGTTTTTACCATGATAACATAACCAGGGGCAAGGTGACCCAAATACAAAATGTAAGACGTTTTATTTAAAACGCCCTTTTCATTAAAAAAAAAAAAAAAACGAAATAAATAAATAATAATGACATGTATGAAGTTCATTTGCTTTTCTGTTTTCTTTTTAAAAATGTTTTTGCTATTTTATTTTTCTCATATGAATATATAATTAAAAAAAAAATTAAATACATTTTGATGGTTAATGATTCATTCCTTAGTAATATAAATTAATACATTTTCCTATTCATTAATTTAAATGCAAATCTACAGTGCATTCTCAGGTTCCTGTGTTAAAGATAAAAATAATTTTAATATGATATGTAGTTCTTTTATTCTAGTTTTTTATTATAAATTTCAAACTTTAAAAATCATTTAAAAAATGATATTCTGAATCTAAAATCCTCACTGCAATAATTTTGATGAGAAAGTTTTGTGTTGTCTTCTAGTGCTATAAACCTCCATAAACTGTCCAAAGTGGTGCTCCAAAGTGAACTAAAGCCTCCACATCTCTCCGAGGAGCTTCTGCTCTCTGCTGCTGCATTCTATGCTAACGCTGTGTAATCTGTAAAGCTCACATTTTCTGTCTACATTCCCAGGTCATGTCAGGGGGGCGGCGGCGGATGCTGGAGCGCTCCGCATCAGAGGAGAGCGCCAGTGACCTGACGACCTCACCATTTCCTGGAGACACCTTACCATGGAACCTGCCTAAACATCAGCGCGTCAAACGCTCTAAATCTGCCTCCGGAGACGTCCTGGATCCCGCAGAGAGAGCAGTCATCCGCATTGCAGGTCAGAGACTCACACAGATATATTGCCGTACTCACACTGTCAAAAGTATAGGTACTTAATGGGCATCAGGTTCCATGGAAACTTTCCAATGTACAATTTTTTTCAGATCAGTAAGAAGTGTGTAAGAAGTGTATTGCAAGTAGTGATGTTGGTTCCACGATTATTATCATCAAGTGTTCATGAGATGGATTGCCTGTGGGAAGAAACTGTTTCTGTGTCAGGCTGTTCTGGTGCGCAGTGCTCTGTAGCGTTGACCAGAAGGTAACAGTTCAAAGAGGCAGTGTGCTGGGTGTGAGGGGTCCAGAGTGATTTTGGCAGCCCTTCTGCTCGCTCTGGATAAGTACAGTTCTTGGAGAGTAGGGAGGGTTGTACCAATGATTCGCTCAGCAGTCCGAACTATTCGACGTAGTCTGTGAAGGCCAGATTTGGTAGCTGAGCTAAACCAGACAGTTATTGAAGTGCAGATGACTGATTCAATGATGGAGGTGTAGAACTGTTTCAGAAGCTCCTTTGGGAGGTTGAACTTCCTCAGCTGACGAAGAAAGTACAGCCTTTGTTGAGTTTTTTTGACAATGGAGTCAATGTGAGTGTCCCACTTCAGGTCCTGAGAGATGGTGGTGCTCAGGAACCTGAATGACTCCACTGCAGCCACAGTGCTGTCCATGATGCTCAGTGGGGGGAGAGCAGGGGGGTTTCTCCTGAAGTCCACTATCATCTCCACTGTTTTGAGCGTGTTCAGCTCCAGGTTTTTGTGACTGCACCAGAGAGCCAGCTCCTTAACCTTCTGTCTGTAAGCAGACTCGTCACAGTCCTGAATGAGGCTGATAAGGGTGGTGTCGTCTGCAAACTTTAGGAGCTTCAAAAATATAGTTATATTGCTATACAATAGTCAACATGGTCATATGAAAAGAATGGTTCAAAGACAGGACAAATGCATGAACTTTGATGAAACATATCCACTTCAAATGTTGACTTCTATATTGTTGTAAAATATATTATAATTGTTTGTGACGAATATTTTCCAGCATCTACAAACATTTAAACAAACTCTCATACTGGAGAAGTTTCTTTGGAGAGCCAAGCAGTTTCTTCTTTTTTGTTTTATGTTATATTTTTATAGTTTTTTAATACATTTCTATATTTCATAATTTCAAATTTTCTTATTCAATTTCTTTTTTTTTTCTTATTCGGTTTCTTTTCTTTGTGCATTTTTCTGGATTTATAAAAATATTTCTTATATAGTTTAATGATTTTCAACTTTTGAAAAGTGTTTTTTTTTCCTCTACTGATGAACCATTAAAAACACTGACAGTCAATAAGACTCTAGTCGTATCTTTACAAAAGCTTGTAAAGCAAACTAAATTAAACTAAACTAAAGCTGGCTAAACTACCGTTAATGCTTAAAGTAAACAGAAGACAACTATTGGTGTGGACGCTAAAATAGTTTAGCTCAGGCAAAAAATAACAATATTGTTTGTTGTCAATAGTGTAGTGATGTTTGAAACGCAGGTCTCACAGAAGCGCTCATTTTTAAACCAAACATTAACCGCGTCCCAAATGGCACACTATACACTTATGCACTATGTACTTATACACTTATGCACTATGTACTTATGCACTTACACACTCAACAGCATAGTATATGTGTGTGGTGTTGTACCAAATGGAACACTAGAACACTAATGTTTTTTTTAGCAAGCGGAAATCAAACCGTTTCCCAGATGACATTTGACTGTTGCCAAATTAGCCACCAAATAGTACCAAATAATACCTGCTGTGAGTATAACCGCGTTCACCATCGGGAGGTGTTATAATCACTCTTTTGGGAGAATTTCCCTTTTTACAATCCAAAATAAGTAAAGATATCCAACATGAGCACCCTATAGCTCCACCCCTTCCGCTACGTAGGCAAAGCTGCGGTCGTTAAGTCCATCATTTCACATTTCATTTTACCGGTTGGATAAGTGCATCATCCAGGTAATTAAAATGCACTTGTTATTTTTTAGAGTTTTCAGTGTGAACACACTATTTACCCTATTTATACTACAAAATGGCATAGAATAGTGCATACGTATGCGTTTTGGGATTCACCTTTTCAGTTGGAAAAGAGAAACCTGTGTGTCACCAACTTAGCCACTCATATATGAAATTCACGGTTGCAAAAATTATTATTAAAAAAAAAATTGATTTCACCTTTAAAATCTTGCCAAACCATGATAAATATGACTGTTCCTATGTTGTCAAAATAAATAGTTGCTTTTTGGAATGGAAGTCAAATGGAGAAAAATGCTATGAAAGTACACTACATGCACCTATCCAAGTTTTAGGAACAAAAAATAATATCTTGACTTCTAGTTGACCATTTGGTATCAGAAGTGGCTTATATGAAGGGTAAAGGTCTCTAGATTACGCTTATTTTTTCCAAAATAAAACATGATCATGCCTTGATTATTAATTATTTAATTAGGACAGTAAGGTCTGACTTTGCTGAGACAAAAGTCTCGTCACTTAACAGAAATAATGTACTGTACAGTCTAGAACAGGGGTGGCCACCCTCCTGCAGATTTCAGTTGCAACCCATGCCTGTAATAATCAAGTGCTGTTCAGGTCCTAATTAATTGGTTCAGGTGTGTTTGATCAGGGTTGCAACTAAAATCTGCAGGAGGGTGGCTCTCCAGGAACAGGGTTGGCCACCCCTGGTATAGAATATAAAGTTATGGTGCAGTGGAAAAAGAATTAATATTGTGTATGACTCCTATGCGCTTGGAGGACTGCATCCATACATCTCTGCAATGACTCAACTTATTAATAAAGTCATCTGGAATGGTAAAGAAGACGTCCTGACAGGACTCCCAGAGTTCATCATGATCTTATGGATTAATCTTCCATGCCTTCTTCTTTATCTTACGCCAGACATGCTCAATAATGTTCATGTCTGGTGACTGGGCTGGCCAATCCTGGAGCATCTTGATCTTCTTTACTTTCAGGAACTTTGATGTGGAGGCCGAAGTATGAGAGGGAGCGCTATCCTGCAGAAGAATTTGCCCTCTCCAGCGGTTTGTAATGTAGTGGGCAGCACAAATGTCTCGATACCTCAGGCTTTTGATGTTGCCATCCACTCTGCAGATCTCTCCCCATACTGAATGTAACCCCAAACCATGATTTTTCCTTCACCAAACCTGACTAATTTCTGTGAGAATTTTGGGTCCATGCAAGTTCCAATAGTTCTTCTGCAGTATTTGTGATGATTGGGATGCAGTTCGTCAGATCATGTATTGAAAAAAAATCTACTTTCTGACACTCTTTTGAATGATCAACTAGAAGTAAAGTTATTAGTTGTTACTCTTACAGCTAAGATAAGACTTTTGTCAGGTAGTGACGTAACACAATCCTGTTTCAATTTAGACATTACTAGAGGACACGTTATCCTAAAAGCCTTCTTAAATGTGTCTGTCTGACAGTTGCTTTTAAAACATCTAATGTCACTCAAACAAATTTACAGATGGATAACTAGCTTTAGTAGCTTCGCTAACAGTATTTATCTTGTGTGTTAGCATAGACAAATACAGTGTTTTGTATCACACATAAGCCTAGAAGACTATATGCACAGTATTTCTTGCTTGGCAGGTGTCCAACCTTCCCTTAAAGTCTGTACAAAACAGGCTTCTTATGTTTACTTGAAGATTTTCTGTGGGTGTCCAAACGTTTTTAGCATGTTGCTAACTATTGGCTTGGGTAAGCATGTCAGAACGTTTTGTACTTGGATGGTTTTATAGTAAAGCAGAACATTTACTGCAAAAAAAACATGCTACTTGCGTGGATCTTTATTTTTGGTAACATGCAGTAAGTCTGTTCCCTCTGTGACCCTGCCATCCTGCAATAGGTCTGACGCAGCTGTTACTCTCTCTCTCTGTGTGTGTGTGGTTAACAGACCAAACTCAGAACACACACACAATATTGGCCAAGGGTGTGGTCTGAGGACTGCGGTGCTCTTATCTCAAATACTTCTGGTGATCTGTGTTGTGTATACTTGAGGATGATTTTGATAATATTAAGCATATTATTATGTTCATCTGTGCCATAAATCTGTTATGTTGGAGAGAGTTTGTGGAGGGTTTTCAGTGGTGTGTTGACATCTTTATTATGCAGTGGAAATGCTGGTGTGTTTTCTGGACAAGCCATTGTTCCATATGCAGACCTTGAGAAACTTTAACGTATTTAACATTTATGCATTTGCCACACATTTATCAAAAAAGATGTGCATACAGAGTTGAATTGAAAAGGGGATTTTCTTACTCAGGATTATTATTTATGAACTAATTTTTGTTAATACAGGTAAAGTTCATCTAAAAAAATAGAAAAATCCTGTTCATTTAAAGTGGGTCTATTATGGAAAAATCACTTTTATAAGGGGTATAGACACAGGTGTATGGGAACGGTGTGTACTCTTGAAATCGAGGACGCACCGATGCAGACTTGAGCACCTAACTCGCTCTGGAAGTCCCAGAAGTCATTGCGACTGGAGGTGGGAAGCGCAGCGTTTTTATATAGATTTATTATTAAAGTTCAGAGATATAGCTTATTTACCTCAGGAGTTTCCCTAAATGAGACAGTGAAAGTAAACATTACCATAAAAATCGTAATGAGATGACTGTTTCTAGTAATTAACATATTTATGTATTTTACAAATTAGATTCGAATTTTATTTGATTTTGGCTGCCATCATGTGGCAATAAATTGGCCATCTGAAAAATTAGTCAGCTTTTCTTTTAGCTCTGTTACATCCTTTATTTAAAATCAAATTCTTTGTAGAGGTGCACAGATAAGACAGTGATCTTTTATATAGTTATATATTTTATATTACAATAACTTGGTATTGTAATCATGATTATAAATATTGATGAAAAATCTCAGTAACCTCAGGAACAATTATACCCATTTCCCTCTTGATTCATTCATTCATTCATTCATTCATTCATTTTCCTTTGGCTTAGTCCCTTTATTCATCAGGGGTCGCCACAGTGGAATGAACCGCCAACTTATCCAGCATATGTTTTACTCAGCGGATGCCCTTCCAGCTGCAACCCAGTACGAGGAAACATCTATACAAACTCATTCACACCCATACACTACGGCTAATTTAGTTTATTCAGTTCACCTATAGCGCATGTCTTTGGACTGTGGGGGAAACTGGAGCACCCGGAGAAAACCCACACCAACACGGAGAGAACATGCACTCCACACAGAAATACCAACTGACCCAGCCAGAACTCGAAGCAGTGACCTTCTTGCTGTGAGGCGACAGTGCTAACTACTGCGCCACTGTTTCGCCCCATTTTCCACCGTGATGAACCATTTCCAAAAGGTTCTGTGTGGAACCAATGATGCCAATAAAGCAATAAAGTGTGTAATCATATCTCTTTATATATAAATCTAAAATATTACAAATAATTTTGTTTATAGAAGGAGTTAAGCACAACATCACTGAATGTTACCTTTATTGTGGAGAAATGCATGATACTTTGAATCGAAATACAGTATAACCAAATGTAACTTGTTTGGCTCTTAACTCCATTATCGGTTTACACTTTTCAAATCTGAAGTTCTTGGCCTGGTTTTACACACGGGTGCCTTCATCTAGTGTGAGCCTCACAGAATGATCTAGAAGGTCTGGAATTTTACTTGTGTAGACACCAGAGAAAAGTGAGCTGAATGACTTTTATGAGTTTCATAGATCAGCAAGCATAATTTAGCATAACAGTGTCGAGCTGGTTAAATGATACAGAGGAGGATCCAATAGCAAGTGAAAACTATTTAATGAC
>CAIGQQ010004210.1:70153-81111 GCA_903798035.1 Danio albolineatus
GGAGAACATGCAAACTCCACACAGAAATGCCAACTGGCCCAGCCGGGGATCGAACCAGTGACCTTCTTGCTGTGAGGCGAACGTGCTAACCACTTGGCCACCGTTTTTTTTTTTTTTGGTACATATATGGTTTAGAGGAGTTTGAAACTAGAAGGAAAACAAGATGTTGTCCAGGAGGGATATCAGAAATGCAATTTATAAAATTGTCAGAAATCAGTCAGGGGTGCGTTTCTGAAAACCATCATTAGCTAACTAAGGTCGCAAGTTCCGTCATTACAAACATAGTTCGTTGACTTGGTGTTTTCCAAATCCGTCGTTCCAACAAACATTCGAAAACTGTATTGCAAAATTGTACACTTGCAACTACACCTGTAGAGCTGTAGTTAGAGGCATAGTTCCTTGTTGTGTTCTATTCCCCGTTATCCCCCCTATGGCCTGTTCATTCAGAACATTAATTTAAACTTGAAATGATTTAAAAGAAAACATTAAAGTCATCTCTCTTGCATGTAATTTGATTTCCAAGTGTTTTTTTTTTTCATTTCAGTTTTATCGATCTTCATATTGACAGTTGCTTTCCGTTCGTAGTGCAATTTGTGTTACGTCTCCAAATCTTGTGAAAACAAAATATATAGCATAGGTTAATGCTTTTAATTTATAGTAGGTTATTTATTAAGACTGGTCTGTACTGTATATGACTTGGGCCTGTTGGTTAGAACATTTCTGCAGTGGTTTGAATGTGTCAAATTGTAAAAGTAGACTTAAAAAAAAAGTATAAAAAATAAATAAACAATATTATACCTAATAATAAAATAAAATAAAATAGGCCGACAACCATTAACGATTTATATGATTTATATATGAGATTAGAATACGTGTTTGCTAAGTCAGTGGTTCTCAAACTGTGGTACGCGAACCACTAGTGATACACAAGCTTCCTTCTAGTGGTACTCAGAGGAATCGCTGAATAATTTTAGTAAAAAAAACGAACACAGTTTTAACCCTTTGACGCGTACGATAACACCGATGTGATCAGTAAATTGATTTTAATAGGCTAAACATTTTATTTAAGTGGCTGACAATAATATATATTCTTAACTAGAAGAATTAATCTTCCTCGTTTTTGAACTGTGCAGTGCTGTAGCTGCTTCATTAGGCCTACTATGCTACTTCAATACCGGTTATTATAGTGGTACTTTAGAGAGACATTTTTTTTTTTCTGAGGTGGTACTTGGAGAAAAAAGCTTGAGAACCACTGAGCTAAGTGATTTCATATGGAATAGGATATTCTCAATAATATTTGTAAAGGAAACATATAGTTTCTATATGTGTCATTTAAATATATTTCAAATAATATGGAAAGCGAGTGCATGTTTTTAATTTTTTTTTATTTTTACCACAACTAATATTGGATTTTAAAAAAATGCATGTGTGTAAACAATATAATTTTTTTTTCTAAACAAGTAGTTACTCCACCCCGTTTAGAGCATCATTGTGGAAGGTTAACGTTATAACTAATGCGGTTCAAAAGACGGGTCAGCGATAGAGAAACTATGGTTTTGGGGAAACACTCTTCACTACATCGTTCATTTCCCAAACGATGCATTGTACTATGATAGTTCACTCAAGGTTGTGTAATAGAAGAATCAACAGTTTGTTGCTGTTTGTTTGCATTTATTTATTTATTTTTAACTTTTAAATTTTGTGAACTTTACTTCTGTACATTACAGAAAAGTTATAAATAACCACCCCTCAACAAACAACACAGTTTGAATTAGCTTTCTTGTCTGCTGCACTAAAGGTGCTTGATTATGAGTTGTATTGATACCTAGTAATATAACAATATTAATGGATTCATTTAGCTGTTTTACGTTTTTACAACTTTTTCTTCACTTTTTTTTTTTATTTTATTTTATTTTTTTAAGAATTTAGTTTGTTCTACTTGGTCTCCTCCTTTTTCAATATCTATCTATATGTGTGTACATTATAAAATGTAATGAAAGGGCTGCTTATGCATATTGTTATCAGTTCAGTGAGTATTGCGTTATAAACTATTTCTTCTGAAAATGTGAAAATATGGTTTCTTTTTGTGACTGTGCGGGTTTGAAAGATTTTGATAAATAAACCAGCAGCTGAACTGTGATTTGAACATACTTCAAAAATGTTTTTGGCCATACTTTTGCATTTTTAGGGCATATCCTGTTCCCTTAATTCTTGAAAGATTAATTTCTGTTTTCATTGCATGCACATTTGGCAAAGGTATTCATATTTCTCTGGCATGATTAAATTATGTCTTCAGATTTTATTACATTACATTATTATTTATTGCATTACATCTTCAAAATAGCTTGAGAGATTCAATCAGAATGTATGTATTTTCCAGAAACACTGTATACTCCCTTCTCTCACTGTATCTGAGTGCATACAGAATCTTCAGATTTAATTTAGACATTTTGTGGCTTCTGAAGCCAAAATATTTGTAGTAGTTTGAGCCGATCAAAAAAAAAAAAAAAAAACTTTCAACAATTACATGAAAGAAGAATCCTGACAAAGCTTTTGAAACACATGATAATGTTGCACAGAACCAATATTAACCCATATTTCATACCACATTTCCAGAATATAAGTAGAGCCAGACGGAATCTACAGACATTTTTATGCTATTTCTGCGCATATTTAGTTAAAAACCTACGGATTTATGTGAAATGATTTTGGGAGTATCATAACTAAACCCTTAATATATGATATAAAATGTAATATCTTTTTAACTTTTATTTAATGTTTACTGTGCAAATCCAATTAGATCCACTTTATTTGGTTAACAAAGCAAGCCTCTCGTATAAAATATCTACTAAAAGAAACAAAATAGTACTTTACAAACTGTATTGTAAATAAATCATATAAACATTTTCATATTAGTCTATATAATTACTGAAATTAATTTAAATAATGAATAAATATACATTTACACAAGTAAATAAACAGAATCAATCATGGGCTAAAAATCTGTGGAATTCTGCACGCTCAGATTCCGTGTGGGCCTAAATATAAGTCATGATTTTGTGTCTCCTGTAAATTTTAATTTACTGTAAATGAATGTCAAGCATGTACAAATCATGTACAAGTGTCACACATTTGGATTTAGGGGCATGAGGGAGGCAAAAAGCACTTTTATAAGGCATAAAAACACGGTTGTGTGGAGGAAAGCCCCTTCCATTAGTGATGCTCTTTACCTCATTAACACAGACAGCCCTGAGTGAGAAGCAGCCATCCACCATTAGAGTTTTCTCCTGCTTAAGATAGTGTAAGCTGCTAAGAGAATTATAAATGTGGAGATTTAGGATGCACAGCTGAACACTGATCTCCATAGACTGCCCTCTGAGCCACTTCTTTTGACATTTTCAGTTTTTCACAGAGATAACATTAGTCTTGTTTTGAATCTGCTGCTTTTCTGATGCAGAGGCGTTTGTAGCACAATCACATTTGAATTTAAAACCTGGAAGGAGCAGTTATAAAAAATATATATATTCTTACAGTGGATGAACTTAAGCTTCACATACAAACCTCCTGCCCCTCACATTTTTTATGTCTCTCCGTCAATGAACTGGTGATCTGAATCAGCTGTTTTAAGTAAGGAAGACATACAAAAAAACATACAAAAGCCAATTCCAAAATGAGAGCAGATTCAGGTCCACATGAGGCTATTAATTAGCAAATGATATAAATATCACTAATGTAAACATTAGGTAAGCAGGTTACATTATAACCCAGCATCCTAACAACACGCTTCGTGATGAGATACACAGTGATAAGCAATTTGGCTGTTTGCAGACGAAACAGGACATAAATTTAAACACAGCCATTCAGAAGCACAGAACATGCACTCACTCACTAAATGGTAAGGCTTATAATATAATTTATACATATTAACCCTTTTTAGCATTATTAAATGTAGATGCTGAGTCACTGATATGTGTTTAGTTCAAAAGTTCAATTTCAAATGGTTTGTTTTATTTTCAAGATCTGAGGTGAACTATCTGCTGCTGCTCTCAGTATACAGCAATAAATGTTAAGTAAAATGGCATTCAAACTCACATACTTAGCGTTTAGCACTGAATAAAGCACATGAGGTTTACCTGAGGTAATCATTGACATGATCATTGGCTGTGAGAAATAGAAGCCGTTTCTGATATATCAATATGAGGTGTTGGTTTAGACAAAAAAAAAACTCCTTTTAATTTGGAAAATATTCCTTCTATCGGGTGTCGTTGCTTTTATTTAGAACATGGATTAAATCACTCACTCCTGTCCTCAATCTGGCAACCTGCGCTTGCATTTGATTTGATACAGGAGTGCAATACCTAGTTCAACCACTGGATGTCAAACTTTTAGCTTTCTTCTGCTATAACATTACAGCGCCTCTGGCCACGCCCCTTTGCTGCCCAGGGTGTGTGCACATGGTGAATGCATGTAACTGGAAGCCCTTGTGATATCACTAGCCCCTATGCATTTTTTTGTAGTCCTCAACTTCGTTTGCTGTAGGCTCTGTAAACTCTGTAAAAGCCAATGTCTCCCTTTGGATTGATGAACCCCAATGCTCGTGCAATGTTTTGATATCTGATGTCTTAGAAAGCAGCATGTTGTTGTTATGTGTACAAGTGTGTTGCATGTATGCCTTTAAGAGGTGGGACTGTGTGTGTGTGTTGGTATTTCTCAAGCTTGAAGAGGGGAGTGGTACTGGTGGTCTGGAACGAGAGCCAGAACTGTGGGGGAATACTCTCTCACACACACACACTTAAACACACACAAACACACACACATACAGACAGAGCCTGTAGAAAGTGAGCCTGTACAAACACACCAGTCTGTTCTGACAGACCAATCGTCAGGAAGGCACGTCCGAAGAGGGACTCGAAAGTAAGAGAAGAAGGGAAAACAGTGAAGGGATTGACCTGACCTCACTCCAGGGCCATGTCCATGTACGATCCAGCCAGCGTGACACTCCATGTAGACGAGCAGGAGTTTGTGCAAGCCTACGAGAACGTCAGGGAGAAGTATAAAGGTACATGAGCCGTGGCTGACCCGTTCGTGTGAGTGCACCATATGTGCGACTGTGATTGTGTGCTAGTGAAGACGGGGCTGTAGCTCAGTGGGTTATAAGTAGTTCCATATTGATTGACACAGATGTGTGAGACTGCAAAGCTGCAGAGGACTGTAGCTCGAGGCAATGGTAGCTCTGAAACTTTGGATCGGTACTGCAGAGTTCTGCAGATGTTTCTCATCAACACATGCTAACCACACTGTGTAATTCAGATTTAATTCAGACGTCTGAAACCCACCTGGTGTGGTGTCATGGTGTTCAATTGTGCTGGGAGGGACTGTCTATAAACAACATGCCGTTTGAGACAAGTATGCTAATCATTTATTCTCGAAGAATGCATTAGAACATTTCTGCAGCTGTAAAAATATTTCTCTTTATTCACCAAATGGGATAGTTCACTCAAAAATGACCCTTCTGTCATCATTTAGTCACTCTCCTCTTGTTACAAATACACGTTTTTATTTTTTCTGTTTAACACAAAATAAGATATTTTGAAACACTCTGGAAACTACTGTTTTTGCACCACTATTGACAGTTTGCATAGTTTTCCAACATCCTTCAAGAATCATCTTTTAAAAGTTTTACGTTGCAAGTAAATGCTGTTCTTTTTAACGGAATGATCATTAAATAATACTGACAAAGTTAAGCGTGGTTTCACTAATAATAATAATTTAAAAATAATAATAACACAGTTTTTTTTTAAACATTGTTAATAATAAGACATTTCTTAAGCACTAGATAACCATATTACATAATATCCAGAGGATCATGTGACTGATGAAATAGCTGCTGAAAATTCAGCATGCTATCATAGGGATAAACTGGAAGCAAAAACTGTAATTGTGCTGACCAAACAATGTACAAGCAATGGTATTTGATTTGTAAGAGCCTGCATTTGCCATATTTTTTAGGAAATTTCATGTTTTTTTTTTTAATATAGAGAAAATCTGAGTATACAGTAGGCATAGATGAATAATTAGAATTCAGTACATGTAAATGGCCACACCATTGTTTCATCGTTTTCATGTAAATTACACAAGTATAAAACCCCAGTGAAAAACAGGCCTATCAGAACACAAAGCAGACTGTTACGTTGCTCCCGCCTCTATTCATTAGCCATCCTTTAGCAGTTGTATATTTAAGTCATATTGTATGTCAGCCGGACCTGGATGAGCAGCTGCATCATCAGAAGCTCAGCAGCCAAAACACAGACTGATACTGTATGTTGCACATCGGAACATTAATATGAACTGTCCAGCAAGCATTTGGTTGGCCACAACATTTCTTAGTGACATTACAACAATGATCATTTCCCTCCCTTATTTTTTAAGTTTATATTAAACTTTCTATATACTGTATAAAGGACTCTTATTTGGAAAGATGCCGCGGGGTTTTTTTTTTGTTTGCTTATGGTATTACTGTTGATCAAAATGCAAAATGTCGGATATAGGTATTATAAGTTATTTTCAGCGCCACTCCGAAGAGGCATATGGTATGTTTATTTTTATATTTTGTTAATTTCCACAAATGTTTGAGTCAAGCAAACATGTAGAGCACTGGGTATAAGTTTGGACTATAAGTCTAAGAATCATGCCATGCTTTGAGATACACATTTTTTTAATACCATGTTACAGTATATGAATATGGTAATATTTCAGTAACATTATATTTCAATAATATACTGTACTTGCTTGTACAGGGCTATGTCATCTGAAATATATTTTATAGTAGCTAATTTTATTTAAAATGACAAATTTTGTCAGTTGTTTGTAAGTAAAAACACTTATCACATTTTTATTTGTGTTGTCTTAAGTGTGTAACCATCCCCATAATCCCACTTCTGCCTCATGTCTGCAAGACTGGGTCCTGAGGAGAGATCTATAAATATCGCCCCAGTTTATTATTATAGAGAAGAACTAGAACCAGACAGTCAGCATTAGTCTGAATTTGGGGGAATACTGAGTCTGAACAAACCCTCTGTAGGGTTTGTTATGGTAAACCTAATGTAGGACATACTTTATAGTATAGGTACATCAGACAAATAGTATTTATTTTCCCCCCAAAAAATGTCTGTAATTTAGAAAATTTTGCACTCGCAAGTAATTTATTGCGATTTATTTTGTTTTAGTTAAAGCTTGCATCATACAGTACTTTACACAGGATACCTGTATTTACTAGCATGGGTTCGGGTTGCACTCTTTGTTTGATAGATTACACCAGGCCTATCTAATAATATCAAGCCTGTTTAAACACATCTCTTCGTGAACTGAGTGTGTAGAATGTTTCGTGTCTTACTGTGAACCTCTTCTCTTTTGAAGTGGGTCACATGGTGGCAAATTCCAGATTCTGTCCGTTTGGCACCAGTGTGTGTTCCATGATCCGCTAGACTGACCAGAGTTCCCTTGTGTTTCTACTTTCATTTTTGTGACAGCTACTGATCGAGAACGATTTAGGGAAGCCTAAGATCAAATTTTAATGGAAAATGTATCTAATTTGAGTTAATTCTGTTACATTGACCAGTTAGTTCAGCTCAAAATAGAAAACTCTAAAATAGTCTGATCAAACACAAATTAGGAGATTTCTGTCTCTCTAATGACACTTCAAAACATTCATTTAGTGAAAAAAAAATACTGGATCAGTTTGATGTTTGATAGTGTATAAAAGGCTAAATTAAATATTTATTCATTCATTCATTCATTCATTTTCTTGTGGGCTTAGTCCCTTTATTAATCTGGGGTCACCACAGTGGAATGAACTGCCAACTTATCCAGCATATGTTTTACACAGCGGATGCCCTTCCAGCTACAACCCATCTCTGGGAAACCTCCATACACACTCATTCACACTCATACACTATGGACCCATTTCACCTATACCACATGTCTTTGGACTTGTGGGGGAAACCGGAGCACCCGGAGGAAACCCACGCAACCACGGGGAGAACATGCAAACTCCACACAGAAATGCCAACTTCTTACTGTGAGGCGAACGTGCTATTCACTACGCCTCCGTGGTTACTGAAGCTAAATCTTGCTTACTTTAAACTATTGAGATTTATTGTCAACACATTAAGGGTGCTTTCACACTCACACTTTTGGTCCAGTACATTTAGCTAGTGTGAATGTGGCTTCTGGTCTCGGGTGAGCACCCACAAACCGTACCCGAATCTGCCTGAAAGAGGTGGTCTGGGGTACGGTTCATGCAAATTCTTGTCCGGTTCACTTCTGGTATGAATGCAATCGTACCAAATAACGGAAGTGGACCACCAACAGTACAACAAACTATCGTTTTCATAACGCTCTTTCATGTGTGTGTCTGTATCTCACGTACTGTACCTTGGTGACAAGCGGGACTGATCCAGGGCAAACACACTGATAATGTCTGCTTGTCCCCTCCAGAAACAGCTTCTGCGGACATCGCGTTATGTTCTGAACGTTTATAATATTTTTGCGGCAGATGGACGTGAGTGGCTTTCTGCATGTCGAAAATCGAAAGACTGAATGACTGCGATGTGCTTACGTCTTTCCATTTTGGTGCTTTGCTTTTATGTCTGTCACCTAGCCACAGCCGTACACACAACAGCAGCTCGATGACGCAAGCGTACTGGTGTTCAGAAGAAAAAAATACAATGTGAACACAAACCAACCGAAAAGGTGGCAAGGGGGGACAGTCGAACTTGGGTACGGTCCAGGCAATTGAACCAAGTGTGAAAGCACCCTAAGAGTTTCTGGAAGAACCATTAAGGTTTATTCACAATTTAGCACATTAGATTGAGATTTATGTTCATGCTTGCTGATGAATATTAATGTGAATGACACTCTAAATGAAACCTGCTCATCATTTAAAATAATAATGTCTTATTTGACATAATTTCAGTGCAATTCATAACTGATTTAGTGGTTTATTTGTATTAGTTTGTGCAATTTCATTTGTACATTTTAGTACAATTTTCTCTTCCCCCAATGAGGGGTAGGTTTAGGGGCATGCCTTCTTTTAGAAGTCATACATTATTGCAGCAAGTACAACACTCACATTTCTGTGAGATAGGGAGTCACATGTGCCTACTTCATTTCTGACAGAAGGCAGTCTTTGAAAGCTTCCTAGACGCCTTGATCAAATAAGCAATGCTTCAGCAAGAGTCAAGCACCTAAAAAATTATAAAAATACATGAAATCCTTCTCCCAAATAAAAAAATATAAATCCGAGGTTTGACTGATAGTTCTCAAATAAAGACATAGAGTTAAAATTTAAATTCAGTGTTAGCAGAGAGCAGCTCAACAAAACATGACTACTCTGTACTCTGTACATTGTTATACTGTATGAATGAAATCGTATAAATTTGTACGAATTAGCCACCTTTCTGAAAGTAGGTAGGGATTCATATTTGATCCCCTAAAGCATTAGAACTTAAAAAAGAAATATCTAAAACTAAAAAGAAATCTCTCAGAATTACTTTAAGTATAAAATTTAAGTAATAAAAACTCATTTGTGTTCTGAGCATGAGTCATTTCTGAAAGTATTTTCAACATAATATGTCTTCATTTAAAATTGCATATTCTTCATAATTTTTTAACACTCTCCAAAGTGGGTACATTTGAAAACACCGTATTCAAGTCGCCGTGTGGACTGAAAATGGAGGCTTTCGAAATCGTTAATGCATTTTTAGTCATGTGGAACTTGTAGTCAGGTGGGCCACACTGTTACTATTCAGGTGTGTGTTTTAAAATGGATTCATCCTCACTGTAATGCCAGTTCAAGGTTAATGGATTGCATTGCAGCAAAGTGGATATTTTGGTATCATTTCTGTTTTTAAACATCTGAACATGATACTCTTCACATATGTTGCTTAAATAGTACAGATATACTAATTTTAACCGGGATCAAAACTCCCCTATGTTTAGATTACTTTTAAATGGGACATTCGGAGCTCTCTTCAGATCCAGGGTCAGGTTTCATCACATTCAATCCTCACATTCCTCCCCCTTTTAACACATCTCTCTCTTTCTGAACCAGAAACTGACCTTTGACCCCAGAGAATGGTATATTGAGCGACCTTGTTGTGAGTTTGTATGGTAACCAGGTAAAGGAGGCTGTGTTTGATCAGCAAAGTGCATTCTTTAACCTTAACCAAACATAAGGTCTCATAGATGACTGTCTTACGGCTGCTGTTGACCCGTGGTGACCCTCTGAGGCGTTTAAAGATGCAAAGCACTGTTAAACCTGGGTTTAGCCACATCTTGAGATGGTATGCATGCTCACGCTGCATGATTTAACCTTTAACCCTAATGAGCGATTTGCCTGATGTCACCATGGCAAGACCCCCCCTGAAGCCTTCTTGGAATTCCTGATATACAGTTGAAGTCAAAATTATTAGCCCTCTTGTGATTTTTATTTTATTTTATTTTTTTACATTTTTATTTTATTTTCAGTTTTTTTTTTTATATTTAACTTATTTTAGTTTGGCTGGAATTAAAGCAGTTTTTCATTTTTAAAACTTGTTCTTTTTTTTTGTTGTTTTTTTAAGGTTAAGGTTAAGGTTAAGGTTTTTAAGGTTAGTGTTGTCACCCTCAAACCACTATTGTCCACTGACTTGCTTAATTAACCCAACTTGCCAAGTTAACATAATTAACATATTAGTTAAGCCTTTAAATTGTACTTTGGGCTGAATACTAGCTGAATATATCATGCACAATAGTAAAACATTATTCTGTCATTATACTGGATAAAAAGACAAAAAATTAGTTATTACGGTTTTTAAAACTATTGTCCTAAGAAAATGTGAAAATTACTTTTGTAAATTTTTTCATTCATTTATCCATCCATCCATCCATCCATCCATCCATCCATCCATCCATCCATC
>CAIGQQ010004210.1:81121-136380 GCA_903798035.1 Danio albolineatus
CATCCATCCATCCATCCATCCATCCATCCATCCATCCATCCATCCATTCATTTATTCATTTTTCTTTTCGGCTTAGTCCCTTTATATCCAGATTGTGCTTTACGCAGCGGATCAGCGGATGCCCTTCCTGCCGCAACCCAACACTGGGAAACACTCATACCTCTTGCATTCACACACATACACCACGGTCAATTTTGCTTATTCAATTCACCTATACCACATGTCTTTGGACTTGTGGGGGAAACCGCCGCATCCAGAGAAAACCCGAACACCGGGAGAACATGTAAACATGGATTTGCCAACTGATCCAGCCGGGGCTTGAACCAGGGACCTTCTTGCTGTGAGGCTATCCTGCTACTCACTGCGCCACCTTGACCTCCTCTGTGATTTTTGAAAAAAAGCGGCTGCCATCTTTGAAACGCCTCTTGGGCAGCATGGTGGGGCGTTCTGTCTGAATGGGGAACATCAAATTCTGCAAAACTGTTTGCCAAGCTTAGGATTATATAACATATTTAGAACCACCAATAAAATTAAGCAACGACCGTCTCATAAGTTTTGTTTCTAAACATCCGAATCAAACAAAATCTGCATATTTTCAGGTTGCATGCGCACTCAAAAAGAATGAGATCACGACACCAACCTCATTTATGGCCGTTCTACGTATTATCCTCCTCTGGATAATGATCGTCTGATTGTGCTGGTTTTGATGTTGAATCTCCTGCAGAAATGAGAAAGACTCTTTGTTTATAAGTCTGTGGCTGTTTGAGTAATTGCGGCCATGTGATGCGTGTTTGACAGAACGGACCATTTATTTCATAAAGATTAAAAAAACAAACAACTTTTGTTTTCAAGAGTACTTGACTCATTTAAAAGTACAGATTTCAAGCTTTATCTTTTTATATTTCTTATGTCTGTGAAGCACCTATTTGCTGAGATTCCAGTGCATTTGTTGACCACCAAACTGTCGTAAAAGCAGATGTCTGATACGAGCTTCTCCGTCAGACTATAGCGATCGATGTTTGGCTCCTGTACTAGTAGGCTGGGCTTCATTCACCATATTGACACTTTCCCCATTTATTCTATGGTCTTTGACTGTATATAAAAGGAAGTGACAAAAGCCAAACATAATACGTGTTTTATGGTTTTTACCAGGTGCATACACTGATCCCAAAAAGTCTTTTACTTCATAAACCTGAGATAGACTAAAATTAATGATGGCTTTGATGGCTTTGTAGATAACAAATTAAAGGAAGTTGCATTGAAAACACTCCCAAAAAAGGGAGTTTGTTGTTTTTTAGGTTATTGGTTGTTGGATTCACTGCTGCTCAATAGTTTTGGGTCAAGATTTTTGTAATATTTTTAAAAGAAGTGTCTCATGTAGTGACGGTATTTAATGTCAAATGAAACCTATGCAGAACCATATTTGCTGAATTAAAGTCTTAAAGGTGCAGTAGGTGATTGTCTTCAGAAACATGTTTTGTTGTGCTGGTTGAAAGTTTCTTCAGATTCCAATAGTAAAGATTACAGTAAATGATCTAAATGTTTTTATATGTATTTTATATTCTGGGAGAGGCATAAGCCAAAAATTTTTTTTTAATTAAATTCAATTACATTTCCTATAATTCTGATAAAGTAGCCCAAACTGTCTGTCAACAAATGCAAATTTGTCTGCAGCCTTTCACGCAGATCTGCCATTTGCGTGTTCACCTGCACACAAGAGAGAGCAAAACAAATGCTGAAGCTGATTCAAAACTTTTTAAAATGCTGAATCAATATTGGAGTTAGTTTTGCACACTGGAGGAAGGACGACACCATGGCTGAAGTATTTCTTTGAGACAGGTAATGTTATGTTTGAAAACACTTTTACTCGTGCAAAGCTGTTGTAGATTGTGTTGTTATGGTTGGCTTATATTCACAGAGTTGTTCAGCTACTGAATTCTCTCAGCCAAATGTAACTATTTTCAGTTTCATAAGGGTACCATTTTCATCGATACTGTAGATTTTTTTTAGTCTTAAGTAAATAGCGCTATTCCGCCAAGCCTGCTTTACGGTCTCTGTCATCTTTAATGAGTGTGTTCATAATATCAGAAGCCGCAGCATTGGACGGCAGGGCAGGGATTGTGTTTCAAAGGCATTATGCTAACCAGTTTGCATTTAGGCAGATCACCTCCTGCATCTTTATTTTCCTTGTGAAAATGACAAATCACTTTTATAAAGGGGCTGTTTTAAATGATGTAAAGTAATTTAGATAATTTAATGAAATCATAATGATTCTGATGACTGTTGTTGTTGTTGTTGTTGTTGTTGTTGTTGTTGTTGTTGTTATTCTTCTTCTTGTTATTATTCTTCTTCAAATAAATATATTTTGATTATTGTGACTAAGCATTTCAAGTGATAATTTTGTAAATAAAATAGTTCATTCAGAAATCATTCATTAAATCATCTTAATTATAATCAGATTGATTCATTAATGTATGTCACAATAATTGTTTGTTGCAGCCTTTAAATGGTAGCCATTTAAAATTAAGATAAAATAAGCATTATATAAAATCATCATTAACATGGACAAAACTGCATTGGGACAAAATAATGAGACAAAATAATGTTAAATGTAAAAAAAGAACTCTCACTGCAATTTTTGTCAATATTAGTATATAATATAGAATCTATAGTAAAACCACAACCTTTCGGTTTTTAGTAAAATATATCTATATATTAACATAGATCACATTGGGTGATGATGTAAACAGCACATGGAGAGCTTTGACAAAGTCTGTCTGTGTTTCGAAACGAGCCAAACACATGTTTCTGATCTGAATCACTTCCTTGCTTTAATCTTGAGCTACCTTTAGATGATGCTCCACATATGGAGCAGCTCTAACTCTCCTTCTCCCACTGCCAGGATCAGGTTTAAGCAATATGATCTCCTGGTTTTAAATAGTAGCTCCAAAAAACGCCTACACATAGTCATGGACATACAGACATGCATGAGTATGCACAAATGTATGCTCACTTATTCATAACACTGATTTGGATTTGAGCTAATGCTGTTCAGAAGTATATGATATGTAACTGTACTGTAATGTCGTCAAAAGTATTCAAATTTCAAGATTATCATCACTGAAATATTTGAAATACACCACACTCTTATTCAAAAAGCCTGAGCCAGTTTATGGCATTGCAGTTTAATATTGTTTCCGTTACAGTTTCACTTTGTTTGTTTGTCCTCTCATTTCGTAGTTGATGCACAAATGTTATCAAGATATCTCTAAAACACAATGTTGTGTATTTATTTTTTTATGTATTTGAAAATATTAACTTAAAGACCCTATTATTTACTGCTTTCTGAGTCACATTCAGCTCCTATTGTCATGAACTAATTAAATCAAATCAGATGTTCAGCTTTTTTTGTTTGTGTTTACTTTACTAATTTAAATAAACATTCACACGAGACATCTATTTTCTGTATTATTTGTAATCTCAGTTATTAAAACAAACATTTTAGGTCAACTTTGTTACATGTAGGTATTGCATTTGAATTTAAATTTACTACTCGGCTGTAACCAAAATTCCTTTTAAACTTGCTTTTGGCCTGGACTTGAATTTATAAACACAATTTTACTCCTCTCACATTTTTTTATTTGAAATAACCAAAATATTTTATATGAAAATAAATCTTTGTTTTTCAGTCAATGGTTTAATAATGGTTTGGTTTAGTGAGTTATTTAACATCGAAGGTTTTTTAATAAATTACTTGGAGCAATAAAATCAGGATATACTATGCTTTTTCTATGTTTTCGGACACAGCCTGGGAGGTCATTGAGGCATGTTTATCTGTCAGCTCTGTTATTATGAAATTTCTGTGAATTTCTCATTCACTGTTTAAAACCAGAAATATTAAGTTAATTCATAAAAATTAGTTTTAGACATATGGATTTAAGAATGCAAAACTCTCATAGAATGCTGTATGTTTCAAAACAATGAAAATTCATTCATTCAGTTATTCAGTGAAAATCTGAAAAACTGGCCTGACTTAACCAGTAGCAAAGGGTCTTAACATCCATGCCTTAACTCTGGTAGTTGAAGAAATTAATACATATGCACAAAAATGTCATTTAATTAAAGCGGTGACGATTTTTCCCAGTTGTATCGAAAAATGGTATAAAATATCTGTATTTTTTAAGGTATCATATCGAAATGAGAAATTCCAGTATCATGACAACACTAATCCATTTAGTATTGGATTTTCTGGAAGCATGTCCTGAGACGCACCCACTAGCACAGAAATACACCCGTGAGTAAAGCCCGGGGGCCCAAATGAAGCTCCTAATGAGGGCTTGGCCAATGGGAATTGAGGGATTACTTTTTGTAATGTGATAATGAATCATGTCATTAAACGTTCCCGTGTGAAATACATGGATCGTCTTGAGATAAGTCAGATCTTTATATTTAGAAATCCCAGACTGGGTTGCAGAGTCCTTCAATGTAAAGCAGTTTGTTTACAGATAGTAACAGCATATCATGTATTTAATATTATCTCTATTGATATTGTTTCTAGTGTTACAACAGAATTTTGTTTTACCTTAAAGCAATAGCTCAACACACAGCAGGCACGTGTTGGGGGCTGCTTTGGGTGCTTGAGCCCCTGCCCCTTTTTCTACTGGAGAGAAAGTGCCCTTTTTCCTGGGGATAAAAATATTTTTTTAAAGAGCCCCTATTAAAAAGGGTCATATTTTGGTTTTGGGGGTCTCCAACAGCAGGCTAATATGCATGCATTGTCAAAAAACACTTTTTGATTGTCTTATAATATGCATTTATTTTTACCTCATTATCCCAGCGACTCCTGGGAATCGTTCAGCGATTCATTTGTTCCAAAACCCCTGATTGGACCGATGACCCAGTCTGTTGCGATTGGTCGACCATCATTCAGTGCGAGAGAATGCCCACCACGGCTTATCAATACTAAAGTAGTCATAGTGTGTGCGTGAGCATATCTGCTAACACTCGTTTTTTCCAGGAGTCGTCCGTATTTCAGACACCTCAGCCCTGAAACTAATGCCCCAGTCTCCCAGCATATTGCTCTATTCTTTTATAAGTAAAAACAACGACACAGTATTAGTGCACACAGCAGCAAAAGCTGAACCATTATGAAACAGAACCGCCGCACATGTGTGAGAGCTGATGTAGCCATAGCAACGACAAACAGCAGTGAAACACAAGCTCACAAACACATTTTAATCTGTAAACAAAGCGGCACGCGTCGCGTTTACAACGTGTTTTTAGATGCGATATGAGAATACAAGTTAACCAGATACACTACAAGTGGTTAAAAGTTACAAAACACAATTAAATGCATCATTTACAAGCTAGAGAAAACAATGAGGCAACCGTTTTAATCGCACTTACTCAACACTTGTTGATAGCAGGCCAGGGAAATGTCACGCTGTTCCCTATGGCTAGTCCGCCCCTGCATACATCAAGTCTTTTCTGATCCTTCCTTTAACAAACGATCGACGAATCCTCCGTTGTAAGTGTGTAGATTAGAAGCACTCCTCAAAGGGAACAGTCTCGTCTGTGGTTCATTTGCACTCTTCCTATAATATCCAGCTAAGCACAGTGCTCTTCTCTGTGTTACCAGATGTAGCTGACTCATTCCAGTCCAAACCCTATCTTAAAGGTTTTTACCTGCACAATCAAATTCAAAACCGCCCTATATGGCAACCTTTGCTCGCGGCTGTTGTTTGTAGGCAGGGTTGGGGGTTTCGAATCTCCCGGGGCTGCGTGCGCACAAATGGGCGGGGCTTATGTTTCGTGTTCATGTCAGGCCGAAACAGCTAAAGACTCGTAAGCACGGCGATTCGTTTGAGGAACTATGAGTTGACTCTTTTATGGATGAATCAATAGTTTTAAACACTATGCATTTTCAGATTTAAACCTTAACTGGACATTTCACTTCACTTACGCCCCATTCACACGGAGCTTCAGTGTTAACGCTTGACAAAGGGTGTGTCTGAAGTTGGGGCTGACGCGACAGTCATAGCAGCGTCAGCCAATGAAATTAGTCAACAATCGGCTAATGTCGGAGCTGGCGTATTTGCATACAGCGATCTAATTGGCTGACGCTTCCGTTGGCGCTTGAAAAGATGAGAAAGTCCCAACTCCTGAAGCGAGCAACGCGGCTGAAGCGGCGCCGACGGATCCAGAATGCAGTTCGGCAACGCCTGACGTCACCCATTCAAAGTGAATGGGAAGCGTTGACGTTGACGCCCCGTGTGAATGGGGCGTTAGAGCTGTGTTACACACTGCATACAAGCTCATTTTCAAAAACCCATAATAGGGGCTCTTTAAATACTAATATTGATATAATATATGTAAAAGTTAATGTGTGTTCTTTTTAAGGACAACTTTCCCTGTCAAACAATGAAAAAACTAATTTAAAAGTTTATCTTGCTTTTAGTCTACCCGCTCTATAAGCGAGCCTCAAACTGGCGATTTGGAAAGTAAAACCACATGTTATGCGAACGCCCTAATGAGGACGCTGTTGACATTGACAGTCCTTTCCCAAAAGTAAGGTGTTAACAGTGGAGTAACGTCTATCAGTGCTTATACCAACATCTACATCCGCACTGCACATGGACTGCTGGGCTATAGCTTTACAGTCTGGCCGTGTGCATAAAACAGGTGTTACTAGCTGACCCTCGTTACTAGCTGACCCAGCATGCTATGATCGACAGAACTGCCGATGTAAATTCATCCGTCATTCATCTTTATTGTATGGAGGTGAGTAATGATAAACAAAAGACTACCTAAGGCTCAAATTTAACGTCAGAAGAGTTCCAAGAGTTCAAAAGCAAATAGGCTATTGCTAACATCCTCCTGATTAACAACCATGTAATAAGCTAGCTAAAGTTTAGCCAGGGCAATATCATAGGCATATAGGCTATAAGCTGAGGCTAATGTAATGGAGAAATGACAGCTGTATAGTGAAAATATTCCCCTCTCGTTTTATTCAGAATATATCATGCTAATTGAAGCTATAAAAACATGTACATATAGGCTAGCTAATTGGCTATCACGTTCTTCAAAATATTTTATTTTGTTCAACAGAAAAAAAACTCAAACAAAAATAATAGATTGGAGAGGGATATTTCACCCAAAAATGAACATTTACTCACCCTCAAGTGTTTCCAAATCTGTGTTTCTTTATTTTGTTGAACATTAAAGAATTACAGATTAAAGCAGATAATTTAATGAAAGCTGTAAACCTGAAATCATTGATTTCCAGAGTAGGAAAAACAAATATCATGAAAGTCAATGGTTACAGGTTTCCTGCTTTCTTCAAAATATAATATTGTGTGTTCAACAGATGAAAAAAGTCAAATAGGTTTGGAACAAAATACAAGGCGAGTAAATGATGACAGAATGTTCAGTTTTGAATGAACTGTCCTTTTAAGGGTGAGTATATGGGGAATTTAAGGTGAAATATCCTTTAATATATTTTATTTGTTAAAGTACAATTATTATTATTTAATAAAAAGTGCCCTTTTTCCACTTGAGCCCCTGCCCCTTAAAAGGTCTCTGCACGTCCCTGACACACAGTATACTGTATTTCCAAATTTCCTTTTTTAAATGTGCTCAAACTTGCTGTGAGAGCTCACAAGTATTCCATAGCTTATTTCAAAACATGTGATGCCGTTCACAATGTGTAAACTGACACACATTTGCACTAGGGGATTGACGGACCTAATCAAACTTGGCTCTATAAATTTAGCTATATTTTCCCACAAATGCAATTTTTATTATTTTTATTATTATTATTATTATTATTATTATTATTATTATGCAGCGACATGGTGGCTCAGTGGTTATCACTGTCACCTCGCAGCAAGAAGGTCGCTGGTTCGAGTACCAGCTGGACCAGTTGGCGCTTCTGTGTGGAGTTTGCATGTTCTCTCAGTATTGGCGTAGATTTCCTCCGGGTGCGCTATAGGTGAATTGAATAAAATAAATGGGTCGTAGTGTATTTGTGTAAATGAGTGTGTATGGATGTTTCCCAGTACTGGGTTGCAGCTGGAAGGGCATCCGCTGTGTAAAACATATGCTGGATAGGTTGGCGGCTCATTTCGCTGTGGAGACCCTTGATGAATAAAGGGACTAAGCCAAAGGAAAATGAATGAATGTATAATAATTATTATAGTTATTACTACTATTATTATTAATTTTTTTTGGTATTTAGTTTTTGTTTCTGTAGCAGTTTTTCTTTATTTTATTTTTTTCTGAATTATGTCATATGTTTTTTTTGCGTGTGTGTGTGTTTAGTATTGCTTTTAATACATTTATTAAATCTTTATGGTTTTTTTCCTCTATAGTGAATGACAAAGTTTGACTTTTAGTGAGTTGCAACTCATTTTCTGATAATTACATAATAACAGTTCTAATAATTATCAACTGACCTGTTTTATTCAAACTTTATTTTTGGAAACATCATTGTATAGGTATTTCAAAATATCTATACAATGAATGTCAGTTTGGTCCATTGTTGTTTTGGTTTCTATCGGCTTCCGTTGTATGGAAAAAAAAAAACAGTTTATAAAAATATATTTTTGTGTTCTATAGAATTCATTTATATTTCTTCCCCAAATTATTTTATTTTAAAATGACATTTATTTGTATTTACTATTTTTGTATTTATTTTAGTTTTACTTTAAAATATATATTTTAAGGCATGATATTTATTTATTTATTTATTTATTTATTTATTTATTTATTTATTTATTTATTTATTTATTTATTTATTTATTTATTTATTTATATTGTTTTATTATTATTATTATTATTATTTTGGAAAATGTCTAAAATCTAATCAATGAATGGCCGTCTCAGTGTGTGGACAAAACGATTATAAATGCTTGCTTTCTTTTTTCATAGAGGAAAGTCAGTCCTACACATTTGTAACAGCAGTCACATATTCACATAAATGATGGACAAATCCCTCAGCACACAAACGACTATTGACTTTAGACCAGCCAACAACTGAAAACGGAAAATGAAAATGAGAAAGTGGGACTGCAGGGAAAGCTGTTTTCCTGTCTCAGGCCTACATGTGCGTCTTAAAGAGGGAAAGTTTGGGTAATGGAAGTTATGGTGTTCCCAACTGGAATAGAAAGGGAATGTTATTAATACACTGTGAAAATGTGTTTTTTGGAGACAAAGGGTGGAAAGGAGGAGGCTGAGAGAGATGTTTTACTTTGTGGATTGCGTGTAATGTACTGTATTCACAAATGGCATTTTTTGTTTCTTTATTAGCATGACATCTTTCCTGAGGTGCTAAAACAATGAACAAAGTAACAATCAGTTTCCAAAGCCTCATAAAAATGTATATTTTACATTTACTCATTTAGCAGATGATTTTATTGAAAGCATCATACTATTGAGGTGATAATAACTATTGAGCACTTCAAATCATCAGAGATTGGCAGTATAGAGATATATCCTTATTATATCCTTTTTAGCATCTATATCACAATGTGCAAATCTGCAATAGTCACATTGGTGGACCTTGCAATATAACAAGTACAAATTACGTAAGATGAGATTTGTGGAGTCATAACAAAGTTTGACAAAACTTTGTAGTGTGAAATATGTTTATTTATAAATATATGTGTATTTAAAGCATGTGACTGTAAGATTTCAAGCGAAATTAAACCATTTTGGCTCAAGAAATGATAAAGTTTGTCACTTTAACAAAAATGAATCGTTTATTATGTATACAATGAGGACTACATGCTTATTTTATATTTGATTACTGGATTTCTGTATTTCAGTACTCCAGAAAATCATTAAATTCTGCTTGTTTTATTGTTAACTTTGTTCTATTGTTTTCATCTGTGCTTTAATTTGTTACATTTAAAAATAAATAATTTTGGAATACTTTTGTAAATTTTATGCCCTACAAAATCATCCCGATCACTCAGTACGTTTACATGGACTCCGATAATTCGATTTTAATGTGATTAAGACAATACTCTGATTAAGAGTCTACCATGTAAACAGCGATTTTTGATTAATTTAATCCGATTAAGGTTATAATCGGACTAAAGTTAAATCGGATTAAGACATGTGGAGTATGCCTATCTTAGTCGCATTACTAAAGTGCATTTGACACACACACACACGGCTGTTTGACTTCTCTGCACCCACCGAGTCAGTAAAGAACACAAATACCTGATTCATGAAATGCAGAGTTTTTTTCCCCTTCCATTTAGCATGCTGTATGAACTTCCATTAAAACAACACTCTTTCAGCAGTTCATAGTTGCATCCAATATCTTGTTTGTCATGGGGGCAAGCATGAAATGTTCCTGAATGAAAGTGAAAGTGCCAAACTGCAGTTAAAGTCGACAAATTAAAAGTTAAACACCTGAAATTACATAATACTCCGGAGGAAATGCGGATAGCTCGGTGATGCAATGACGTTAATCGACTTATGTGTTAAAACATGCAAAACGGGATCATGAAAGAAACATTCAAAAAGCACCTCATGTAAACGCCATAATCTTATTATTGTCTTAATTAGATTAAGGCAAATAATTTGGTTACTGATGTCCATGTAAACGTAGTCACTGTGAAATTAAGAATTCTTTCAAAATGGAGTCATCTTGTGAAATTAGATTCATATTGCAATATATACCGCAGAAATAGAAAATATCGCAATGTGAGTTTTTTTCCAATATTGAGCAGTCCTATGTAAAAGTATATATTTCTTCATGCATTTGGAGAGGAGTGAGTGTTCCACAGGTGGATTGTCAAGATATAGCCAGAAAACAAACTTTTAGAATGTGTCTTTTATTACATTTTATTGAACCATAACACGGATATGTCAGAAACTAAACATTGAGTTCATTGTCTTGCATAATATGGTCAGTATGACCCAAACTGATCAAAATATGCACTTTAACACATTGTCCCAACATCATGCGATGTGACAAGATTCTGGCAACAAGAAATTTGTCTGTCTCCACCAAAAGCTATGTGACATTTAAATACCTGCCATTCATTTAAATATCAGCCTACACTGCCAACGGAATGGTAGATTATAATCTAATTAATACAGTTAGCAAAAGTACATTAAAAGTACACTGACTGAGTCGCAGTTCTGACTATTATTTTCAAACTGTTTGCTATTTATTTTATTTTCAAGCTCTTATATGAACTATCTGCTGCTGCTTTCAGTAGTATGGCACGAAATGCCACATACAGTATTATGATATTCAAACTCACATTGGCACATCTAAATAAAGCACATAATCTGTACATGAGGTGATCATCGCATAGTGGATTATCCTGTTGATTTGCTGCAATGTTGCGGAAAATACAAACTGTTTCTAAATTTTGGGTTTAGGTTATGACAAAAACTCATTTTAATATGGAATAGATAGCTTTTATCACATGTAATTGGGAGTAATTGTTGTAATTTCTTTGACCAGAAATCAAGATGAAATTCTACACTTGTCATTCACACCAATGATATTATTACCAGCTCTTTTCTCTACTTTTTCCAGCTGAACCCAGTTTTTGGTCATTCAAGCTAATGATGGATGATCATGATTGATTACTCGCACTACAGGAAGAATGAATCCACTATCTGGGACATGGTCGTCAGTAGGTTAACAATTTGCTTAGTTGGTGTGGAATTTCTGTTACTTAGATACCAGAATATCTGCAACAAACTCCCTATTCATTTGGTAATGCTGCACTTGAACCACAAAACCTGGGAGAGCCAGAAACAACACCGTCACTTCATTGTGTCGAGTCATAGATTGTTTTAGTTATTGTTGGAATATAGTGGAAGGCACTTTTCCTGTTTGGGTTGTCCAGACAAACCAAAGGAAATTGACTAAGATGATGTGAATGCATGAGTTGGCAAAGCTTGTTTGTATGCGAGTATGTGAGTGTTTGAAAATTTATTTTCCCCCCCAAAAAACATCAGTTTATCTTATCTTCCAGCTCTGAACTGAAAAATGTGGACTAGAAATGTGTGTCTTTTTTTACATTTTGTAATTTAATAGTTTTGTTCAAATAAAACCCATAGTACTATACCTGTAGAACTCTTAAGTTTTTTCTAGATGTGTGTATATTTCATTGTAACATTGTAATTTATTTATTTATTTTTATTACCAAACACTAAGGGCTATATTTTAATGACCTAGACGCAAAGTCTAAAGCACATGCCGCATTTAGGGCATGTCTGAATCCACTTTTGGTATTTTAAGGATGAAAAAATATGCTTTGCGCCCCGGTGCTTGGTCTAACAGGGTTTAGCTTATTCTCTTAATGAGTTATAGGTGTGTTTTGAGCATAACTTTCATAAAACCAACCAGAGTCTCATCTCCGATTCCCTTTAAGAGCCAGTTGCGTCATGCCATGACACATTTGCTATTTACATGGCAGACTTTGTTAGTGGATAAACTGAATCCCTCACTAGCGAGAAAACAATTAAACAGACCATCTGCAGCGAGGATAAAGAACGAGCCTCCCTCCATTCGTCCTGTTTACTTTCTATTTATTTTACTTTTACTGTCAACTTTACTCCTTTACTTTCGTGGATAAGGAAACAGTGAAAACTCTCCCCACTGAAGACAGCCATTAGCCTACATATTTAATTTTGTTTTAACAATTTGTTTTAAAACTATTCCTAAATTCAGTTCTAATTTGCCTCAAATTAATAAATGAACAATAAAAATGAAGTGTGCTATGCCCCATGTGGTCCAAAACCTGGCAGGTGGGCAAATCTAAAGTTCATTCAATGATTCATTTTCTTTTTTGGCTTAGTCCCTTTATTAATCTGGGGTCACCACTGCAGAATGAACCGCCAACTTATCCAGAATATGTTTTACGCAGCGGATGCACTTCCAGCTGCTACCCATTTCTGGAAAACATCCACACACTCTCATTCACTGCGAAATTGAAAATAATAATATTTGTAACATTTTAATCCTTTATTTTTTTTTCATATGTAAAGATATTTGTGTATTGCTGTACATCCTGTCTGTATTGAGCAATGTGAAAGCAATTGAACCTGCATAGGTGCATAACGAACGCTGTCTGTGCTGGACTTTTAGTTGGTCAATGGTGCAGTCTATTTCAGTTCCTCTAAATAGCAGCGTGCCAACATTGCACCTTAACACACCTCCTTTTTAGACCGGCACACCTATGATTCCAGTGCTGCAAATTGATTTGCTATTTATACAACGTGGCGCAAACCAGGAAAATTAGGGTTGCGCTGGTCTGAAAAGAGCACTCTTGTGCCTTATTACGCCGGGTGTATGATATGGCCCAAAAAGTTCTGAGCATTTCTAACTTTAATGGCCTTAATGGTTAAATTGGCCATGACTTCATAAAATATAATGACATACATTGAAAGATTTGTCCTAAAATCTCTATAAAAGCTTTGAATGTTAATAGGTTATAATAAAATCAATGCAGTTATTTCAATGGTCAGAATGACTGCTATGGCCATTCCATAGAAATCTTACACTTCATTAAGCATATACACATAAGACATCACCTATATGCTATAAAACTGCAAGTTAACTATGTTTATATGCAGTATAATACCTTATATTTAATTGTAGCTTTAACTTAATTTGATTGTAATGCAGGCGCCATGGTGGCACAGTGGGTAGCACGATCCACAAGTCCAAAGACGTGGTATAGGTGAATTGGGTAGGCTAAATTGTCCCTAGTGTATGGATGTTTCCCAGTGATGGGTTGTAAAAGGAAGGGCATCCACTGCGTAAAACATATGCTGGATAAGTTGGCGGTTCATTTCACTGTGGTATTCTAATCTATTGAATAATCCATTGCTATAATCATAGTTTAAGATCTTCTGTTAAAATGTGATATATGTATTCATTGTACATACTGTATTTAAATATGTTCAGTCAATCTGTGAAGTTGAGGTGAAGAACTAATTAAAATATGGATGTGCTGGTGAGCGGAGCTGAATTAACACATGCCAAAGAACAAAACAAAAAGTTATGTAACATTACGATGAACAACAACTTTTTCTCCAGAGATTTAGCTTTAGTCGCTGGTATAAAGTTTTATGAGTTAATACATTCAATTGTTTCCTGATTGTGCAGGTTATAACATTATGGTCATTTGGCTTTATGTTCCTCATGTTGTGTATGTGTTAGATTGAGTTTTGAGAAGTGTGCCATTCATGCTGTTTGAGTGAACGGTGGTCTTGACCTGTTTCAGGGCTTATTTCTCTTTATCACTCTTGTAATGTCAAGCATGTTAACTTCAAGAGTTTTCCTCATTTGTCCTTTGATATGATGCTCTCACATCTTTCAAGAATTTGAAGCATTTTTAAGCTGGATGTTCGGGCTGCACAACATATTTCAAAAGTTATTGTTATCGCGATAATAATGGTATATACAATATTCATGTTGCAAAGAGGTGCAATAAATTCATTTTTTTTGTGATACACCAAAATGTAAATTCTGAGCCAATCTCAGGATGCCCAAAGCACAATGGTTTTATATGTATAGATGTACTGCCCACAGGCTATCTACACTGACTATTTTCCAGATTTTACCAATCAGATGGTGTCCTGCTATCTTTATACCCACCTACTCAGTAGGTTCTGCTATTGGCTAGAGGATGAACATAGAGCAAGCCAATAAGAGTCAGAATATCTGCCCAAGTTTTCATTTGTTTGTAGTGTCTGAGTGTTTGCCCTTTGAAAGTTTTTTACATCAGAAAAGTTTATTAGACCAGAAAAATATCCACTATTACCTGTTAATTTTATTATGATCATTGCATAAATAATTTTAAAAATCTAATAAAAATATTGTTTTCCCTAGGTAAAAATCGTAAAAAATGTGACTATCGAAATACTCAACAGAAATAGCACATGTTTTCCTAGTATCATGCAGTCCTACTGGATATAAGTATATGTAACAAAACAGACTGTAAAACAATATCCACACTGAGTAATAATGATTATGTGACTTCAGTTCTGTCACTTGCCTAATGTAATGCAACTGAAAGAAAAAGATGTATGTATGTGATTACCACACAGTACAAATCTGCAATCAACCTCACAATAATGTCTCACAATGATGATGCACTGAATGTCAAAAATTTGATGAAATCTTGCGGTGGGTTTTATGAAAGGTTAAACAGAAATTTGATGGGAATCTTGGAAGGCGTTGAGCTGGTATTTATCATCTGTCAACGCATAATTAACCAGTGAGATTTGACTGATGAGGTTTAATGGAGTGTTTGGCTTATGTGTTTATCCATCTTGACTGATGGCTCAATGACTTCTTGCATCCACATCATGAGGGTTGTGTTACTTTTGTGAGTAAACAGAAAAACATTATTATTTGCAAAGAAGTAAACTTTTCATGGGTAGAACGATAGATGCATAGATAGATTGAATAGTGATGGATGGATAGATGAATGATAGATTGATAGATGGATGTATACATAGATGGGTGGATGGATGGATGGATGGATGGATGGATGGATGGATGGATGGATGGATGGATGGAATGATAGATGCTTGGATTGTTGGAACATATGCCCAAATAGAAAGATAAAGGAATTGATTTATGAATAGAACAATGTATGGGTCTATAGAACATTTGATAGATGGAAAGAACAATGGATGGATTGAAGGATAAATTATTTAATTATAGATTTACAGAAGGATGCATTTATGATTAGATCAGTGGTTCTCAAACTTTTTTCACCAAGTACCACCTCAGAAAAAAATTGTCTCTCCAAGTACCACCATAATGACCAGTATGGAAATACAGTAGCGTAGTAGGCCTAATTAAGCAGCGACAGCACTGCACAGTTAAAAAAAGACAAATCAATTCCTTTTATTAAGAATATGTATTATTGTCAGCCACTTTACACATTATTAATAGTTTGAACATTAACTGTGCTTGCAGAATAAAAAAATAACTTTACCATTTAAATTAAAATGTGCTTTTAAAAGTGATTTAAAAATGGCACTGTTCTTAAATAATAAAAAGAAAACTGCTGTACATGTAAAGTATTAATGTATAGTAGCATATTCATCAAAACCTGCAAATGTTGCTTGGACCTGATGAATATAGGTTATATGTCATATACGTAGCCTATATACATACATTTTTTATACCTTCTGAGATATATTTTCATGTACATATAACATAACTTAGATATCTAAACGTTAACTTGTGTTTTGATACGATTCGGAATTACATATTTAAATTAGAAATTAGATCTGCTTACTGCTCGTCATTTACAGTAGGCCTGTGTGTGTCAGAAAAGCCAGTGATTAATGCATAAATTCCATAGTCTGTTGATATTCTTGATTCTGATTGGCTGGAGGGTGTGCAACGCACAGGTAGTTCCAGTCAGTTTTGATCACAGTTCGAAATGAATGCGCTTCTCTCAAATGTTTATAGTTACTATAGCAACTCGCATGTGAAACCGATGAGAAATGTTACTGGCGAACGGGAGATCTGCAAAATTAGAAAAATACTCATCTGACTGAGAATGTCTTAAATGTCCACCCATGATCGGACTGATGAAATCGTATAATAACATAAGCATGTATAAACAGCACTGACACATGTTCTCTATCTCGCTGTCTGCCTGCGCGTCGTGCATTAACGCACGGCAAGCCGTTGATTATCCCTTACATACACATGTACAGTGCTTGACCAATTCATACGTGCAGTGTTCCCGAGTTAGTAACTGAAATCTCAACACTACAGGACTGGTCTGCTGAAGGGCTTCTCTAGCGCGTGTGTCTCTCCCATAGGTCTCTCCCTCCGCACAACTCTCCGCCAGCGCGCGCGCCTCTTTTTCTTCCTCCGCGCCAAGCAGACTGATTTTTTTAACGTTTGATGACGCGATGCACTAAAGTAAACATTCTAAGCACTCTGCTGTACTCGTACGCTCCAGGGAACAGCCAATGCTGTCTGATCACGGTGTTATCGGACGCGTCAAAGGGTTTAAAAAGTGTGTTCATTTAATTCTTTTATTATTCAGAGATTCTTTCCGCGTACCACTGGAAGAAGTCCCGCGTACCACTAGTGGTACGCGTACCACAGTTTGAGAACCACTGGATTAGATGGATTGGATGGATAGATGGATAGATGGATGGATGGATGGATTGATGGATGGATGGATGGATGGGTGGGTGGATGAATGGATAGAAAAACATATACTGTAGGTTTACAGAACATTTGGTAGATGAAAGAACAATGGATGGATGGATGGAATTGATAGATAGATGGATGAATGTTGATTTGCAGAAAGGTGCATGGATGATTAGATGGTTGGTTGGATGGATGGATGGATGGATGGATAGAAGAACATAAAGGTCGATAGAACAACTGTTAGATGGAAAGAACGATGGATGGGTGGGATTGATGGATAGAAGGATGAAGGATGATTTACAGAAAGATGCATGGATGATTGGATGGATGGATAAATGGATGGATGGCTTGATGGATGGATGGATGGATGGATGGATACAACAACATACAGGTCTATAGAACAATTGATAGATGGAAAGAATGATGGATGGATGGGAAAAATGAAGGTTGATTTACAAAAAGATGGATGGATAGAACAACATAAAGGTCTATAGAACATTTGATAGATGGAAAGAACGATGGATGGGATTGATGGATAGAAGGATGAAGATGCATGGATGATGCATAGATGATTGGATGGATTGGATGGACGGATAGATATATGGTTTAAAGTGGAATGTAAAGATGGATTGATGGAAAAATTAATAGTATGATGAGCCGATAGATACCAGGATGGATGGATGATAAAATGAAAGACTGATGGATGTATGGAATGCGGGATGGACAACTAGACAAACATCGAATTAAAAATGCACATTTCAAAGCATTTGATCTTTAAGGAAAGCTTCAGACTTGTAGACAGCAATGTCTGCTGAATGAGAAGACAAGAGTGAGCTGGAAAGTTGTTATATTTGTGTGTGTGTGTTGACAGTTTACTGTCTGACATGTATCTATGGGGACCATCCTAACAGTCTCCTGCCACTGTGTGGACGGTCAGACAGAGACAGCATGACTGATCAGCATGTCAAAGAGTAAACAAGCCCATGCAAGTTGCTGAATTCTGCAAGCTTTTGTGAGGTGACAAAAAAATAAAAAACCCAGGTCAAAACACTTTCTGGAGAAAAAAAGCCATGCAGGCCACATTACCACACAATATATTTTCAGCATATTATAATGATTTTATATACATATACAGTATAAACACACTCATTCACACATATACACTACGGACAATTTTAGCTTACTCAATTAACCTATACCACATCTTTGGGCTTGTGGGGGAAACCAGAGCACCTGGAGGAAACCTGCATGAACACGGGTAGAACATACAAACTCCACACTGACCCAGCCAAGGCTCGAACCAGCGACCTTCTTGCTGTGAGGCAATCATGCTCCCCTCTGTGCCACTTTGACGCCCATATATATAATTATACAACAGTTCTGTCTGGTGCTTGAATCTGATTTGTTTCTAATGAGTCTCCTATTTTGGTTACTGCAGACTAGTTTAGTAAAAGAAATGCTTGCATGTGTTTAGTGTTTAGTGTTTATTTCAGTGCTTATCACAACTTTAGTGTGCGGTTTGGCTTTTTTGGGGGTTAATTATTGTGATCTCCCAATTGAAACAGAAAAATACTGGGAGGTCTCTGTAGACTGATGGCATCTAATGCCGTTCAGCCTTTTAATCTTAAAATGTGAGCTAATTCACCTGTTTCATTATCACTTTAGATATTACGCTAGAGAATCATTCAAATACTAGCTCTAAAGTGACATTGGTGAAGTAGCAACGGTTTCTGTTGTTCTGACGTTAGCTGGGGATGTGAATGGCAAAAGAAAGTAGTTACAAAAAATGTGGATTTTTAGACTCTCAGTTTTTATTTTTCTTATTTTATACACGATTTTGCCATCAAATTGTTGAATAAATGCAATATCACACAAATAGCAGTGCGATATGGCTGTATATCACTGGTGAGACACAGTGCACGCCTCCCACCAGTGCCGATATACTGTACAGCCATATTGCACTGCTAATTGTGTTATATTGCTCATATTATTACATATTACATATATATATATTCATTCATTCATTCATTCATTTTCTTTTCGGCTTAGTCCCTTTATTAATCTGTGGTCGCCACAGCAGAATGAACCACCAATACCAATTTCAGAGTTGAAGTTTAGTTCAGTTCAGTGTCGTTAAATTTCCCACTGCTGAAAGTCCAAACACTGAAGAGCAAATCCATCGATGCGCAACTTTACAAGTCCCAAGCAAGCCAGTGGTGACAGTGGCGAGGAACAAACTTCACCAATTGACAAAAGTAAAGGTAAAAAAAAAACTAGAGAAAAACCAGGCTCAGCTGGGCACAAGCATTAAAAAATGTTGGACAAAAACTAGTGAAGAACAGTAAAACATCAAAATAAATGTGCCAGAGTCCATTCTCCTAGAAGATAAAGATTATTTTAAGGATTATTTAATCAGTTTTAGTGAAAAAATGAAGAGTGATTTATGATGAAGACTTAATGATGCTAAAAATTCATCAAAATATACAATTTTCTTTTTGTTTTGCTATTTGTTGTTCTTTCAGTGGATAATTTGATATCGCTTTAATCAAAAGATGGGCTTAGAGTTGCTATTTTAACTTTAACACGGTGTGATATGAGACATGAAAGTAGCATAAGCGTGTTGCTATTGATTGCAGTCATAAAAATATACGACTGATCAATGATGTGACTGACCAATCAGAATCATGTATTTCAGAGAGCCGTGCAGTAGTTATTTAGCACCTGCTCTAATGCAGTATTGATCAGAGCAATGGCTTTTTTCCCAGCACTACCACACAGATTTGGCCAATACATTTTTTTCTTCCACTTTCTGCAATCTAAGCAAACTATTGAAGCAGATCAAATGCAGTGCAGCTGCAGCTGGCCAGGACTCTAGAGAGAGACTGCAAATCAGAGCAATTTCATTTCATTTCATATTTAGACATGCAAATTATAAACACAATTCTTTTTCTGTATTTTTGGTTAACCTTGGTTGCCATTACAAACATCAGCATATTAATAAATCAGTAACTTGTTCAGTAACTTGAAATACTTAGGATGCACATAAGATAAGATTATATAAATACATACATTTGACTGGAGTTTTCACATATTTTCAGTAAAGATCAGTTCAGATTTATGTCTTAAAGAAAGCTATCATTTAGATTCAGGAGATTTGTATTAATGCTATATAATGTATTATTGTAAACAAGAGCAGTCAGACAGAAGTTTTATGTACTTGCAAAATCTTAATCTGTGTTTTAATACACTTTTTTTGTGATATTTCGATCAAATATTGTGGAATAAGCTTTTTGCAATTGTGTACGTTTACTTTGTTTTAAATCTAGTTCTCTGTGACTCTAAACTAAAATCAATTCCAAGACATTCATTCATTTTCTTTTGGCTTAGTCCCTTATTTATTAAAGGTCACCACAGCGGAATGAACCACCAACTATTCCAGCATATGTTTTACACCGCAGATGCCCCTCCAGCTGTAACCAAGTACTGAGGAATTGCCTTACATTCCCACACACACTCATACACAATGACCAATTTTGTTTACCCAACTCACTTATACCATATGTCTTTGGACTGTGGGGGAAACCAGGAGGAAACCCACACGAACATGGGCAGAACGTGCAAACTCCACAAAGGCAACTGACCCAGTCGGGACTCGAACCGGTGATCTTCTTGCCTGCGAGGCTACAGTGCTAGCCACTGAGCCATGGTACTGCTTCAATTCCAATATAATTTCCAAATTTAATTTTTATATCAATAACTTTACTACTGAAATAAATCACTTTTAACAGGGCAGCACTGTCGTACATTGTGAATAAAGGCGCTAGAAATAAACAACGTTACTAATGGCGGGGTTTTTTTTAGTAAAGAGTAATCAAACAAGTTACTGTTTCCCTCGTTACAACGCTGTTACCATTACCAACAATAAAATGCGCATTACTATAATTGTGAACCGTAAAGCGGTTTTTATGTAAGCAGCGTCTCTCAGCCATAGGACCTCTCTTTCTCTGGGGTGTGTTCGTGTCTGGGGTGGGACCAAGCGGCAACCTCCCGCTCTCCTTCTGGAAGCCTATATGAAAGTAACTGAAACTACAATTTTTGAAATTACACTAGTTCTGGATCCATAATAGAGCAAATTTCTAATTGGCCCACTGTTAAAATAGCCAACTTTACTGCAGAAAAAAAAGGTGTTTACAGCGTGGTACAAAGAGCGATTTTGGTTCATATAGCTAATATTAATATTCATGACAACTGTGAGGGGGTGAATTTTTTAATAACTCATCCGTTTCATTTATATTAAGTTATATAAGTTATATAAGTCTGCATAATTAAGGGCGTGGCCACTTGAGTGATAGTCTCGCTGGTTCCAGCTGATTAGCCACTGAACTCGGCATATTGATCGTATTTCTGTGTTGTTTTATGTGGCTTTACACTGTCAGTTGCCTTTTGGAATTATTTCCTTCAATTATCAGATGATATGGCTTGCTGTGTGCACTTAATTGTGGGTGACGTCACAGATACTACGTCCATATCGTTGGACACATAACCAACCAGAGATGATGATTGGTGTGTCTGTGAACGTGATGTAGCTGAGGACGTGATTATTGACTGAGATAGAATACCATCATTTGCCAATCAGAAGCAGTATAGTGCAGGTGTTCACACACAAGCACACACACAGTCAGTCACACACACCAACGACCAGGAGTCAGAACAATGGCAAATCCAACAAGTTCATAGGTAGCGTTTGCAAACTTGAAATATAAGCACTACTTTTCCCTCATTGAAGTGAACGGCAAGAATGTTTATGTATCGCAAGGCGGTACGCAATTCCCAGGAAAAAAATAGTCTCTCTGCGTCAATGACAAGTAAGTTAATTCTAATCTAACGAAGCACCTCACATCGATACATGCTGCCTTAAAATTAGTGGCCATGCAGGTTATATCGTGAACTCTACTACCAAAGGAGCAGACGAAGCCTTGACGTCAATGCAGATTAAACTTAAAGTTTCTCAACCACAAACACTTATTACTCAAGACAGAATTAAACAAAATAATATCTAGATATAATGTTGATATGTTGCTCTCATGTTGTCCCACAGCAACATTAAAATAATGTAAATTAGTGTTGGTATATATATATTTTTAGTCATTTGGAAAATATGTTTTTTTTTTTTTTTTTTTAAGTAACGCAATAGTTACTTTACCTGATAATTAGTTATTTTTATAATTAAGTAACTAGTAATTATTACTAATTACTCTTTTAAAGTAACGTGCCCAACACTGGTCATACATTTCAATCAGTAAACAAAAGTAAACTGCAAATCTGGTTGAAAAAATATGAAAACTTAGGTTAAAAATCGTTTTGGAATTTGATCGTGAATCAGATCGGATTATAAAGTCCCTATAGATTCCCACCCCTAATATAATGCTTGAGGGTGAGTCAATTATGAGGTAATTTTCATTTCTGGGTATGGTATTTCTTTAATACAAAGTATAAACAGGGTTTAAGTGAAACAACTAGAAGAAAAAAATTAGGGTGGGGCTTGCTTTTGTCCATTGGTTGTTGATTGGATTGTTGTGTTGTATATTGATTAATCTCAATCGAGTGACAGATTGTCCCGCCCTCTTGTTGTAAACAACATCAATGTTTTTGCAATTAGAAAGGATTATTATTTATATTAGACATTACAAGGCCATGTGAATAGAAAAAAAAGATGAGCACAGATAAAGCATTTCAAATAAATACAGCAATATTCCATTAAAATAATTGAAAATTAGATTTCGATGCATCTTGATTTCATTTTATACCCTATAAAAACAAGATAAATAATCCAGCTTGAACTCATTGAACCTCTGCCTTATGGCAATGACAGACTCGCAGAAGGGGGGAAGTGAAAAAAAAAGCAGGCATAGATAGAATAACGGCGTGTGTGTGTGTGTGTGTGCGTATGTGAGAGTGATAGAGAGAAAGCGATCGCAGGAGCTCCAGCAGCAGGCCAGACTCTGCTCCCAAACTGCTGTGTCATCTAGTCTGCATGGGGCTTTTCTCTGTTTGTGTGTGTTTTAGCCACGAGAGGAGCCCGTGTCCTGGCTTTGATTCTGCAAACACATCGCTTATTACAACAACACAGCCTCAATGCAAAATCAAACAATGTTTTGGTAAAGAAGAAGATTGGCTGCCAATGATGATGTCAATAGTTGAGTTTTTTTCTCCATAACTGTCGACTAGACTTTTCTTTGCTGTGAGTACAGTGCCAGTATTTGCTGAGTCACGGAAGATATGCTGAATTATGCTTGATTTATTCCTTTATTATGAAAAAATTGAGTATACTATTAAAAAATGCAAGGTCAAATATAGACAGACCTAATCATGGGGTTAAGCATTAAAAGGTAACTCTTTAGTTTAAGTATCATTTCACACTATTTACTGTTTTATTACTTGCCTATGACATATATATTGGCTGTTTATTTATTTATGTTTGATCTTATTCTACAGCACTAATACCTCAACCCAAAAAGCTGCTTTTTTGTGTATAGTGAAGCAATCCATAAAGAAACGTAATATTAAATAAGAAAACAGTGGGCGTGATTTGTTTTTTTCTACTACGTGCTGATTGGATGTATTAAAGTGGCCATTTCACTCAGAAAGATCTGGAAAGGGGTTTCGATAGAGTTATTACAACGTAACAGACACCCCCTTCTCACAGTTTCGGTTTGCTGTCATATCGCTGTCAAAACTGACAGTTGGAGGGGCGTGGTCAAGTATGCTAACCACGCCCAGTACCTCAGGCAGACGCTATCTCAGAATTTTCAGATTTCAGTTTTAGATTGCAAAGGCAGACTATTTTTTTCTTAATGCCATGCACAGATAAATTGTTGACCACAAAACTAGCAATGTGACTTAATAAAATCAATATGGTTAGTTTTGATTTCATGTGTACTTTAATAATTCTTAATAAGCAGTAAATTTATTGAGCTATAGGTCTGAGTTAGTAGCTTGATAATAGCGAGAATTGTACCTTAAAATAAAATTTCATTAAAAAATGTAACCCAATGGTTGGGTTTGTCCATATTTGACCTGACATTTTCTTTTAGAGTGTATGTAATGTCGCTGTTAATTATCATTGTGGTGTAATGTTTGGAAAGCTTGCGTTACATTGTAGCTCCTCTGTTTTGTGTGTACATTAACATTGATTTTACTATGACATCTTTTTTTTTTTTTTTTTTTTTGAGCTGACAGGCTTAAATAAACACCTGAAAATTCATTACAAGAATGTCTGCTGTAAATCGGTCAGATCGTATGTTAGTGAGCTGTCATTCACACATATCAATACCTTTATGGTCAGTCGAACTTTTTGATTTTGATTGGCCGAAAGGTGTGCAATCAAACTGTATAATGCATAGGTAGTTCCAGTCAGATTTGATGGTTCTTTACCACTGCGTCAAATCCTTAAATCCGTTGATTATCCCATATTTATAAAACATTTACACTTAAAAGGGCAATATATTGGTAGTAGATGATGACTGATTAGGTAATCATTGATTTAATCATTTACATAATCTTGTTTTCACAGGCTTTCAGGAGCCAGTAAAAACACACACAATGTTTTTGATTCTTTGTTTCATGCGTTTTAGCTTTGACTATGTGATTTATATATTTGTCTGAAGGATTTTTCTGTTTTGTTTTGAGTTTATATTTAGTTTTCTTTTTTAATGTTTGTATTTTGATTTCTTTCTTAACACTTTTACCATTTTTGTATATCTGTTTAATGGGGGCATTTAGATATAAACAGAAGTATTATTATCGGAATACGTTAAAGGGATTGTTCACCCAAAAATTCGAATTTCTTCGTCCTTTATTCTCCCTCGAGTGGTTTTAAATCATTATGAGTTTCTTTCTTCTATTAAACACAAAAGAAGATAATTTGAAGAATTCTACTATATTTTTGCTGGCTCCCGTCGATTTCTATAGCAGCAAAAAACAAAAATGCTATGGAAGTCAATGGTATCAGTTACCAGCTTTTTTCAATATATATTATTTTGAGTTCAGCAGAAAAAGAGTTTAAACAAGTTAAGGGTGATTAAATGATGACAGAATACCTTTTTTTTAATTGAACTATTCATTTAAAAACCCAACACCACAGATTTAAAGGAGTGTTTCTTTTTCTTCATTTTTAGCCATATTAAATAAAGAGTATAAGATCAAAACACATGCAGCCATCAATGAGAGTTTGTGGTGGCATTTGGCTAAAAAACCTGACAGGTTGTAAATTATAGTTATTGAAAGCGTTTGGAGTCGTCATGCTAAACGCTGAGCTAAAAAAAAAATTAAGTGGGGAGATAAATTACAGGGAAACCCAACCAATGTCCCACACTGTAAAAAAATAGCCACAAATTAGCAGTTTTACATATTTTGTGACTCATATTTTTATTTTTCCCCGTTTATTTATGCATTTTGGGAGCTTGGGATTTCTTTCAGCAACTTTTAATCTTGAAATATTTGAAAAAAAGGGACTTTTATGAACATTTTATATAGTTTAAAATGATATATTGTCTGGGTTGCTGTTGTATATTATGCTACAAAAACCTTGTAATAAGCTGAAAGTACATTTTCTCTTATTTTACAGACTTATTTCTCGATACATATGTAATTTCTTATACATTATTTTATTTCAAACGATTAACATGTAAATAAAAGTCACTTTGTTAAATTGTAGAGCTGAATTTTCAACATTAAAAGTCGACAAAGCAGAAATCTGCATCCCGTAAGACAATTCACATCCTTAAATAAAAAGAAAACACTTGAGAATCACAAAACATGTTAATTAACAGTTTTTTTTTATGATGCAGGGTGCATTTATCTCTTTTGCTTCTGCCACCATATTTATCCTTATCCTCTTTTTTTTTTGCATTCCACTTTTTAAAACCAACCTTTCTCTATATGTTTGTTTACACCACATCTCTTTCTCTAACCTTCAAACACCTCATCCCACATTCCGATTGGCTCATAGGCCCAGCGGGACCCACGGGGGATGGGATGTGACGGGATGGGCAGGAGGAAAGACTGGAGAAGGAGGAAGAAGTGAGGGAGGGGTGCATTTTTCACATCGCAGTTTCCCTGCGAACAGGGAATGAGTGAGTGTGAGTGGTTGAGTAAGTGAGAAAGAGAGAGAGGATCAAAACAGAGAAAGCACACGGTCAGCAAGCAGCACTGCAGACTTCGCCCAGAGCAGATCACAACTAAATCCTGAAGTCTTGCAGCCGCGTGCCTGCTCAAAATCTGACCTTGCACATGCACACACGCTCAAGAGACGCCGGTGATATGGACACAGCCCGGTCCATCCAGCATGAGATCACCTCTCTTAAAGGTATTTACCTTCTGCGATCGATGCGGATCAGGGATTTGAGGGCGTTTAATGGATCTTAAGGAATGGCATGCAAAGTTTCAGCAAGTTGCATTGTGTTCTCGCTGGCTCAACTTGTTGTTTTTGAAGGGAACGGCAGAGGCTTTTGTGGGGGGGTTCTCATGCTTGAACTCTCTGGCTGTGTATGGGAGCTTTTTCTTTTATCTGCGCTGGGATTCTGCGTCAGCCATGCGGCATCACTGCTGCATCACCACGGTAACAGCCGGCGCAGTGATTCGCTTTCCGTTATAGAGACGCTTGTAATGTGCGCTGTGTGTAATGACAAGCGGACCAGGAAGTTTGATGTCATAGCTAAGCATTTTCATTGGACAGATGCCTGTAATTCAATGTAAACTGATGTGGAGTACACTGAAAAAAAGGATTTGTTGGATTTATTAAAGGTAAGTGGTTGCAAACAATTTATATGGCCTGAATTTATGCATATTAAGTCTAGTAATGTTCAGCTTACTTTATTTGTTTAAATTCAGCCCATATAAATTGTTTGCAACTACTTACCTTTGTAAAACAATTAGTAAATCCAATAAATATTTTTCTCAGTGTATGTTTGTAGAGGATCAAATGTTAAATACTCATATACTGTATGTAGAGTTTGTAGAGCTTTGATGCTGGGAGTTTAGATTCAATTATATATGGTTGAGATTACAGTTTTGTGGATAAAGCTTTCTATGTGTTCTTTAATTTAGGCTGGAAAATTGTGATGTTCTGTTGCTGGTAATTAATAATGAATAATTATGAGCATGAGTCAGATTCTAGTGGCTGTTTTTTGTGTCTTGGTGCTGAGAGGAGTTTTTGTAGATTCTGGGCTTAGGATGTGTAGATTTGAGAGGTTGTCAAACCCTGGTTGAGTCTGGATTTTTACATGGGTTGAAACGTTAGTGTAACCTTGTGTGGTTTGGTATTTGCTTAGTTAAAGGGAATTTGATGGATTAGGGGAGCTATTGACTTGCAGTTTAAAATGCGCTGAGTCATTACTAAATGCCAAAGCCATGCAAAATCTGTCAACTACATGGCAAAAAACATCAATGTTGTATTATTATTATTAGCATCAGACAGGTTATTACATGCAATATTTATACATTGGCTGGTTTTATTTGTAATTTTCAAACTGAACTGATTTTTTTTTTTTTCACAGCACATATTAACCAAAAAGGGCTTCATTTTACTTTTGTTTTTGATTTTCACAATACACATAAAGAAAAAGGGATTTTTATTTTATTTTTAGACTTCTACAATACACATTAAGCAAAAAATTGAAAAGCTTATAAATAAAAAAATAATAATAATCTTTAGAAAAAATCATATAAATTCATTAAATCATTATTTTTCTTTTCAACTTAGTCCCTTTATTAATGTGGGGAAGCCACAATGGGAATAAACCTATCCACAGGGGAATAAACTTATCCAGCATGTGTTTTACACAGCGGATGCCCTTCAGCCGCAACCCATCACTGGGAAACATCCATACACATACACTATGGTCAATTTTAGCATACCCAACCTGACTTGTGGGGGAAACCGAAGCACCCGGAGGAAACCCATGCGAACACGAGGAGAACATGCAAACTCCACACAGAAATGCCAATTGACCCTGATTCGAGGCTCGAACCAGCAACCTTCCTGCTGTGAGGTGATCATGCTACCCACTGTACCACCGCGTCACCCTATATAAATTCAATATAACTCAATTCTAAATTCAATATAATTCTATTTTTACAGTTTGCAAAATACATTTCAAGCATTAAAGGATTGCTCTTTTAAATGAAAATTAGATAATCTAACAAATATTGGAAAAGATGTGTAAAAATATATTTTTAGAACTAATATTTAGTGTCATCATATATACTTTCATTCACAAAATCAACAGTACAAATATGACAATCATAGCTCGCTCATCTAGACATTTGAGATAGATTTGTTTCTGGCCAGATTTACTGCATAAAGTAATATTAGTTATTTTGATGTTTAAAAATAACACTAATAATAAAATACTATACCACTACTTCTATTACTACTACTGCTACTAGTAATGATGAAAATAATAACAGTTATTATGTCACAGTAAATGTCAACATTTCTGATGAATCTTGACATGTATACGTTGGTGGTCCTGGGTTGACATCTTCAGCCACTCAATGTCAGTAAGTGAAGTAAACTTTTAGCAGACCTTTTTGGAGCTTTCTGTTTTTTATGTTTTTTTTTTATTATTGGACTGTGGTAAATATTCAGGGTAAAAATTATGTGGAATTCTACCATTATAAAAATTTTTACGCTTATAAACAAACACAATTCCCTTGAACTTCAAAAATATCAGTTATCAGTCTTTATTTGTCTTTCTTCACATGCTTTCAATAATGTTTTTTTTCCCAGTCTGCTAAGAGTAGCCAGTCCAAAGCTGAGTAATTTGTCATTTAAATGTGTCTAGTTTGAGTGGGTTTCAATGGAGTATCCAGAAAGGCTTCAGCTGTTGTGAGCAAAGTAAATGTTTTCCTCAATTGTCAGGCAGACAAAGGCTTCTCAGCCCATCAAACACTCGGGAGTGTCCGACAGTCTCCCTCCCTCTGGTTGCCCCGTCATTGAGGGGTCACTTTCTGCAGGACACACTCTTGGCAGACTTAAAGCAGAGCTGGGTGTGAGTTACCTGCCTGGAATATAAATGGCAGAGAATAATAATAATTTTAAAAACTGCTGCACTTCTACACTGTTAAAAAAATCTGATTGTTTTTTTAGTTAAATCAAATTCACTTTTATAGTCATCTCAACTCAACATCAACCAAACTGACTAAATATATTAAGTTTAGTTTTGTGTAACTTAAAAATAGTTGATTAAACCTGATTAAAATTAATCAAAGCATTTGCTGTCATGATTTTTTGTCTTTTTTGCAATGTAAAAAAGCATAAGAGCTTTCAAGTAATGACTTTAGAAATAAACATAAAAATAATGGCTTTAGAAGTGATTAAATGTACTATATAATTTAAGTGAAATAATAGTTTTATTCAGCAAGAATACCTTATATTGATTAAAAACTGATAGTAAATACATATAATATTACTAAATGTTTCTTATGTTATAAGTTTATTTACTTGTTACTAGATTCTTTGTTAAAAAAAAAAAAAAAAAGCACTTGTTTGTGCTAATCATTCCAAGTACAACTGTTTTAAACACTGATTATAAAATATTTGAGCACTAAAAATGTTATTACATTCATTCATTTTCTTTTCGGCTTAGTCCCTTTATTAATCTGGGTTCGCCACAGCGGAATGAACCGCCAACTTATCTGGCATTTGTTTTACGCAGCGGTGCCCTTCCAGCTGCAACCCATCTCTGGGAAACATCCATACACACTCATACACTACGGACAATTTAGCTTACCCAATTCACCTATACCACATGTGTTTGGACTTGTGGAAGAAACCGGAGCACCAGGAGGAAACCCACGCAACCACGGGGAGAACATGCAAACTCCACACAGAAATGCCAACTGACTTAGCTGGGGCTCGAACCAGCGACCTTCTTGCTGTGAGGCGAACATGCTACTCACTATGCCACTGTGGCGCCAGTTTTGCATGTTTTAACACATAATTCGATTAACGTCATTGCATCACCGAGCTATCCGCATTTCCTCCGGAGTATTATGTAATTTCAGGTGTTTAACTTTTAATTTGTCGACTTTAACTGCAGTTTGGCACTTTCACTTTCATTCAGGAACATTTCATGCTTGCCCCCATGACAAACAAGATATTGGATGCAACTATGAACTGCTGAAAGAGTGTTGTTTTAATAAAAACAACACTCTTTCAGTTTTAAACACAGAAATGCCAGCTGACCCAGCCGGGGCTCGAACCAGCGACCTTCTTGCTGTGAGGCGAACGTGCGACTTACTACGCCACCGTGGCGCATTATATACAAAATTGTTTTTTTGAAGGATCACATGATATGTGTTATGGTTGTGAATTCAGCTTAAGCACTTTTTTCAGCTTAAGGTATGCATTAAATGTATGCATTAAAAATTTATCTTTGCACATTCAGCCATCACATCTATGGGCCATCACAGGATTAAATTACACTGTCAAAATACAAAATTACAATAAATAGTTTACATTAAATTACACTAATGAAATAAAAAAGTTAAGTTTAATTGTAGCCGTTTCATTTTTTTTCTTTCAAAATTGTGCTGTAAAATCTGAATTTTTATTCAAGTAAATCCAGCTTGATGAAAAGCAAAATAAAGGTCATATTTACCAACCACAATAGATTGAATGATAATGTATATATATTAATAATAACTGACAAAATTCAAAAATAAAAATTAAATGGCAGTTATAGTCTAGTTCTGTATGGCCTTTATTTATTTATTTTTTGACCACAACAGGAGAAATCGTAAATTTAAAAATGTCCTGCTCTTGTGCATCCATGTATTTTCAGTAAATATTGACCACCATTAGATGTTTTTTTTAAATTTATTTTTAGTTTATTTATTTATCTATCTATCTATCTATTTATTTTATTTTTTTATTTCAATTTGACCATTTGAAATGTCATCAAAAGGTATATTTATCATTTGTGAACCAGTGAAATTGAAGGCAGTTTATGTTTTTACCCAAAGCACCCAGCAGTGATTTGTAACATAAATGACATTTAATCCACTTCGGAAACAGGGTATATATGATTTTTATTGCTATTTTTCAAAGGCATTAGTAGCTCTTGCTGTTTTTTTTTCTCTATATCCAGAGACCAGCCAGTTGCTTCTGTTTCCCCCTGGTTTGCCTCAGATTAATGCCGCTCTGGATCCAGACCCAGATTCTCTTTTAATGAGCTTTTGGCCTTTCTACTTTCCCTTTTGTTTCTGAAAACCTTTTTATGCGTGTTAAATGGTTTTCTTTTACTACTACACCATAGAAACAGCACGTCGCATGCAGGAATCTTGTTGAAACTGAGGATCAAATGATCTATCTCAAGTAACAACGAGTTAACCAGCTGAAGCGATGTGCTCCAGGGAGAGAGTTTGGATGTTGGTAAATGATGGCTTCTTCCAGGACTCTTTAGATGAAGGCTGTATAGGATGTCGTTTTTATTTATTGTGTTTTTATGCTGTCTGCTCAATTTCAGCTTTTTAACATTGACCAAAAAGATTGAGTGACAAGCAGTTTACTGAAGTAAAAAAGGCAAATGTTTGGGTCGAGTGTTGGACCTTTTTTCTGTTATTTCATACTTCTGGTTGTTTTTTGTAACTGCCAGACATTCAGTAATGTTTTAATTTTCACTAAACAATGAACTCTGTGTATTTGCAGAAGTAGAATGTTCTGTTTTAAGGTCTGCGTTCATTACTTTTTGTTGTTCTGCTGTTACATATTAATTTCTTGATGAAGTACTTAAAATTAAGATAGTTTATTCTGGATATTGCGGTATTTGCCTATAGATTAAATTAATTTACCACCTCACTGAACTTTAATAGAGGTGAGCCACACCTAATTCTGTGGCAAACACATTTGTCTTCTGCTGTTTTAAAACATTGTAAATGTATGGTGTCTATATAAGCAGATACTTGAATAACAGTAAGTAAGCAAGTACATGTGAAATGTACAGTATAGTATAATCTTCTGGTTTTAAACAAGCTTAATAATGGAATACAGTTATGTAAGCAACCATAACGTTACCCATACGTCTTGGGACATCTTTGATTAACTTTTTTTTTATCTACACCAAATGTTGACTACTAATAAAGGAATATGAGTAACAACTATTTATTTGTTAGAGTACTTGAACAATTGTCAAACCTTGTGTTACTTTACAATAAAAATGTGAGTCAGGTTTAGAAAAAGTATACTTTATTCTGCTTGACTTGCAAAGTCAGCCGAAAACAACTATCTTAAAGATAAACGTACAGATAAAATACAAAACAAAAACAGTAAATCATTATAATACACTACGTGCACTCATAAATATAAACCGTATCACTGTGTTGTTCTGAAGCGCGGCAGGCTTCTTTGCTTCCTTCTTTGCTCATCACCCATTCTGAAAAGCAAAGCAAAACATCACAACATCAGACTTACAAATAAACATTACCTACCATGTTTTCTATTTTAAACTATGGTAAACTAAAGTTTGAAACTGTAGTTTAAAATAGACAATGAATGGGCCATGCTGCTCCCACCCACCATAATCCAGGCAGCAGGTCCCACTACCGGCCTCCCATGTTTCCCTGAGGGTCCTCGAAGCCACGTGTAGCACCCTGCCAAGGGTGCATGGGCCGCCTCACGTCAGGAAGGGCACGAGCAAACTAGGCGCCAGTCTGTGCAGGATTACCCGGAATGTTACTTGGCAGTACATTTCGAGCAACAAACATGTAATATTTTTTGCGATATTGCGTTTATGTACGCAAACCGCAAAGAACTACAGCTCAGATGGGCCCGAGTGAAGCTTCACGAATCGGACTTCGGGAGATTGGCATGGCTCCACTCGTACCGTCGGTATTGAACTCACCTTGGTCAAGTACAAACAGTAACACCAAGAGAATCTGAGAGCGAACTGAAGAGTTTTATGAGAATGTAGATCGAATGTTTAGAATGAGACGTCACTAGCTACGTTTCCATCCACCTACTGTATTTATATGCGTATTTTGGATATGCGCATGGAAAAAACGGTTGATGGAAACGCCAACATGCACATAATTTTTGAAAATGCACATAAAAAACTTATGTGCATAACTGAGTAGGATAAACTTTTTATTTGATAAGGAAAGATGCGCATAGACTGCGATGGAAAAACTTTCACTTAAATTCCAGTATGCGCATTAAAAAAAATCCTAAATCCCTGAACTATTTCAGTATTAGTGTTATTATTTTATTAATTACCTCCAGACATGTCAATAGAGTCCATGTCTCACGCCTTCATTTGTCACCACACGTTCATTGCGTGTCGACATTTATCTTCTGAGGCACGAGTAATTTATTAAATAAGGAAAAGATTCACACAGCTTCCACTACCGCAACAAATTCTGTTTTTACTGTTGACATTTGCCGCCAGTTAAGCAGGAAGTGACTATTTTGTTCTCTTATAAGTTCTCTATATAAGAAAACGCTTTATTCTTATATAGTCTTTTATGCGATATGCCAGTTTTGTGCATAAAGTTAATTCGCATTTATTAAACATAGCTACTGGCCGAGAATGATGTGAGTCTCGTTGCCATGATGAGTGCTCGCTCGGGAATCTATGGCTGTTTCTCAATATGCGTTCTTCAGCGTTCTTGCATCCTCGTGTTCTCTTGTAACAAGCCAAAATGTGTTCTTGTGTAACAAGCCAAAAACAAACCTAAAGAATTCTAATTATTATTAAAAACTACAATAGTTAATTTATCCTAAAATGATAGACTTTAAGACATTTATTGTCAGTACTTAATGATATTTATTGGTAGTTCTTGTGTTTTTATCAAGACATTTAACAAGAACAGAAAAACATAAAATACAGACATGACAAATGTTAAACTGACTTTCCATTCTTAAAACTGTCATCAATCACTAGATCTCAAAGATGAGGAGCTTAATGCTATTAAAACTGATCATGTTATGCCTAATGGACATGCAATTAAATATAGAAAAATGTAATCAAGCAACATAAATATTATTTTTATATTCTGAAGATTATTCTACTTCTGTAAGTAGAGACAACATAGACTGTTTGTAGACTAAACACGATTCAGAGTGGAGGCTGAAGTGAGTGAGCCATATCATTGTATTGATGGAATTGATAATGATGTCATCAGCCATTCCAGTCATCTGCTCTCTGACTCCACCCTGCTGAGCCACATCTCAGACACTGTGAAATTGAAGCCATCAGTACACAATGAGAAAATGATTGTCATGCTATTGGTACATTGATTTGTCTTTTCAATGGCTAAGGGTTACATTTTGTCCTGTCTTTGTGGTGTACCATGGTTTTTTTCACATCCTCAGGCTTTACCTTATTTGTAGGGCACTTTTAAAAATAAAGGTACACTGTAAAAAGTGATTAGTTACTTAAAGCCACGGTAGCATTAGATTTTGAGCATGCGAAACTCTGTCGTATGGCGCTGCGAAAAGGGGTGGGATTAAACAAGAGGATTAGACATTTAAAAAGCAAGCGATTTGTTCAGTATATGTAATTTCCATATAATAAAATTTTTTTAACGCAGTCACATGAAGCGATTTTGCAGGTCAGAGTTCACCAAGCTTGAACTAAGCACTGCAGCGATCTGTGAAACGTGTCGCATTCACATGCGTATGAATAGAAGTCTATGTGCAGAAAAGTTCATTGTGATCGCAGCTTTACTTAAAGATTTACCCAAATATTTAAATTTGCTCACCTTTTACTCTCTCACAATTGGTTTCAAACCTTTAAAGAGCACCTATTTAAAAAATCTACTTTTTAAGCTGTTTGGACAAACATATGTGTAGGTATAGTGTATAGACGGTCATTTTGGGGTGATATAAACACACCCAGTCCTTTTTTTTTTCAATTTAACAGCATAAAAACGGTGGACCAATTGAAGCGGTTTTGAGACCGACCGCAACTTTACGTGGGAGTGTGGCCCCCCCGCCCACCGAATTGATTGACAGCTGCGTATTAACATGTCACTGTAGTAACGCATATAATTATATCAACAAGACAGGATGTGCGCAAAGCAACCGGGAATAAAAAGTCTGTTCAGTTCGTGAAGGTCATCAATCATCATCAAATGTGATCAAGAGTGAGTTTCACAAGTTTAACACGTGTTTAAAACAGTGCATGTTTGTAATGAACTACAGCCATTTACCTCAGCTTTACTTCATGACCACAGCCGTGTGTCAGCAAAAAAGACACTTCAATCTCGGTTTGTTGACATTAAATCAGATTTATTTTGTACATTAACTTTGTAACTACATTGTGTGTGACTCATCGTTGCAACTCCTCAACAAACACATCAAACAGTCATTGGTAAAGTTCTTACTGTTGTATTTCTCACAAATGTAGTGAGATCTGCTTTCTTTACATCTGTGCCTGTTGCGTATGTCTGTCTGTCACAGCCGAGGGCGGAGATTGTGGCAGGCTGACGGGCACGTAGGAACGGTGGCCGGGGAGGACTATCCTTAAATGCCCAGTACCAAAAAAAGCAAAAAGCTGTTTAGAGCTACAATATTAAGACTTTAGACAGCTATAATTAATAATCTGATGGATATTTTAAGCTGGAACTTTACAGACAAATTCTGCTGACACAAAAGACTTATATTAAATATAAAAAAGGGGTCAAATATGTACCTTTTAAGTTACCACAAAAGAAGGTTTTTCTTTTAATGTTAGAAACCTGTAACCATTGTCTTTATTAGGAAAAACAAATATTATGGAAGTCAATGGTTACAGGTTTCCAGCATTTTTCAAGTAACTTTGTGTTCAGCAGAAGGTAAAAACTCAAGCGGGCTGTGAAGGTTGAGTAAGGCCCAATCCCAATTCTACCCCTTAGTGCCCCAGGGGTGGGCAAACTCGGTCCTGGATGGCCAGTGTCCTGCACAGTTTAGCTCTAATCAAACAATAAGAAATATCACTAGAAATCTATAAGCAGGTTTGTTTGATTAGAGTTGGAGTTAAACTGTGGAGGGCACCGGCCCTCCAGGATCAAATTTGCGTACCCCTCGTTTTGCGTGTCCACGTGATGGGGTAGGGGTGTCCCAATTCTCTTTAGCTTCAGGGCGTAGGGCTAAGGGGAAGGGCTAGATATCCCTTCAAACGAAGATTTTTCAGGACCACACTCCAAGGGGTAAGAACATTTCCCAGAATACACCAGCTACAACAGCAGCATGGCTGCACACGGAAGTAAGGAGATGCACAAATTTGTATTTTTTGTCATTATTACGAATATTTACAACAGCTAAGCATATGTTTTAATACATTCATTACCGCATTCATGTTTTACTGCTAAAAACTGCTAAATTCTCAAATCGATATAAGTCCTGTTCAAATGTTCAACCATACTGACCACGTTTGCTGTGCGTACGTATCTTGTTGGTGTGGGACAAAACATACTTTCCATGGATGATTAAATATTGAGAGGACAATGTGACCAAAATTAGTCTTTTTCTATGAAGTTGTGTAATGTCTGTAGTTACTTGTTCAGTGTTTAGATAAGTGCTTTTGAAAGCTGTAAAGACCTTTTATAATAAATAATAAATATTTCGGCTAATAACTGTAATGTGGCCTACATCTGCCAACTACTTTAGCTGTGTGTTTCCCAGAAAATAAGTCCACACCTTTGAATGTTTGTCAACCAACTGCATCGAGTGTTCAGCAGCCATGGTGTAATGGGTTTTTATTTCATAGCTCTTACAAATGTGAAAATGTATGTCAATTACTCACACTCACGCACTCAAGTATAATGCGTTGTTACAAACCCAAATTTCTTTCTTTCTTTCTTTCTTTCTTTCTTTCTTTCTTTCTTTCTTTCTTTCTTTCTTTCTTTCTTTCTTTCTTTCTTTCTTTCTTTCTTTCTTTCTTTCTTTCTTTTTTGTTTTCAAGCTGGGGTCCAATGGTGTTAGGGTATCTGTGAAAATGTTTAGAGAAAAGAATAAAAATTTAGACAAAACTATTATTATTATTATTATTATTATTATTATTATTATTATTATTATTAATAATAATAATAATAATAATAATAATAATAACAATGTATTTATTAAAAAATACATTTATTTAGATTGAATTGACTCACTAGTTTTTTAAAAAATGATCCAAATTATTTAATAATATATTTTTAAAATAATACAAAAATATGGTTTAGATTCAAATAGTCCATACATTTATTAAAATAAGCAATACATAACACTTAATATAAATAAGACTAATGATTAGAAAAAAAAAAGAATCAATGTTTAAATAAATTAATAAAGTTCTACAATGAGTAGAGCAATTGTAATTCAGTGATTAAAACATTTCCAATATGTTCAAATAATATTTGTAATCCATTTATAATATAATTTTTCACAGTGCAAATATTTTAGGCTGGTGCCATCTAAAAAACAGAAAAACTCCTGGTGTATTAGGAAGCAGCAAAAAGCAAATTATTATTTAGTTAGTTCTTATACTTATACTTATATTCTAAATGTTATTGTAAGAAAGATAAATAAACCAAACGATTTCTTTTTTTTAGAGTGTTTGTTGTACCGATTGAGTAGCTTTACATGGATAAAGGACAATTAAGATCTGTTTAAAATGATTTAAGGCTTACAACACCATATTTCAGTCAAAGACTTTTTATGGCCTAAAATGTTGTTTTTGAAATTTAAGACATTTTAAGACCACGCGGACACCATGCCATTCACTATAATGCAAAGCTTTCATGTTCCACAGAAAAAAAATAAATCAGTAATCTTTATTTCAGTGTTTTGTGCAATGTAGATTATGTCAAAACTTGGCATAGAACTTTTACTCTACAAATGGATAGGTAAATTATATTTATACAGTTTTTTTTGAATGTCATACAATTTCTTCATGTTTCTACAAGCCATATTCAAACCAAGGTCATTACTGAATCAGATCTTTTCATTCCTCTCCAGTCTCCACTCACACCAAATAATTGAACCCATAATTCATCTGTCCTCCCATTCATTCCATCTCTCTTTTAAACCCCAGCCAAATACAATAAAACCACAGTCAAGTGCTTTTACCCTGGTCATGAGAATTTAGAGGCGTCCTTGTTGTGATAAAAAACATTCGTCAGCATATTCCTTAGTATTAAACACATTTTGTAGGCCATTGAATGTGATTTTGCTGATGCTGGTGCAAATAGCTGCGCAATATTTACACATATTACATTAATTCCATTAGCAGACAATTTTGCTAAAAAATGAGGACATCACAAGAAAGACAAATCTCCATAATGTTGTAAGATTATAGATTATAAGTTTCAAGACGTTGTGTTCGGTCTGGTTACTACAATAAAACATTCATTGAGATCTCATACCTGTCTTGTCCAGTAGGTGGTGCCCTTACAAAGATAATAACATGAAGCTCCTGCTCACTGTGTCCCGGCAGGGGGTTTATTGTGTCTAATGGAGGGTTAATGCTGTAAAGTGAACTACCATCCTGCGTGGGAACCTTCCGTGCCACAGCTGCGGTTTCCTGAGCTTTATTTTTCTTTTGTTTCAGCCACATTCTCCTTCCCTGCCTGCTTTTTATTGACTTGCACATTGAAGGAGCCAGGTCCTGGCTGATGCGTTTAACAACTTTGACCATAAAACAGACGTCAGTTTATACGTCAGCACTCCAGCCAACACCTCCCAGAACAGTTTTGAGGGTGGGGAGAATTTGGCCTGAAGTAAATGTGTAAATGTTTGCTAATGTTTGCCGTTTTCTCCTGTTTTTCAGGTAAGTTGCTGTTTGTGTTCGAGCTGTAGGTGTGGGAATTTGTCTGTGTCTGGTAAGGAAGAGAATACTGGCACTGATACATTGACAACAAATGTCTAACATTTGCTCATCTGGTATGATGTTGGTTCAGCCCTCTCAAAATAGAGTTTTATGAAAAACATGGGTAACTTTTGGTCTTTTGAAGTCACATGGCTTAAAGCCTTTATGATGTTCTGATTAAAAAGCACCAACAAGAGCATAATGTGCTTTGAAATAGATGTAGCCTTCATAAAGGATCTGCTATGGTACACAAAACTGATAATCATTTAGATTTTAAAACATTACATTATTAAAATATCAAGTAAAAAAAAATGTCATAAGGGTAAAATATCTCAGTTGATTTAATATTATTTATTAGTTAAAAGGATAGTTCACCCCAAAATCAAAATTCTGTCATCGTTTACTCTACCTTCACTTCAGAACAGCATAAAAAATATTTTGAAAAATACTACCTGCCAAAGCATGTTTCAAAATATCTTCTTCTGTGTTCAACAGAAGAAAGAAGTTGGTTTAAAACCACACGAGGGAGAATAAATGATGAGATTATCTTCATTTTTGTGCAATCTATTCCTTTAAGAAGACATACTATTTTATAAATCTGTAAAATATACTTAAAGTTAAGGGTTATTTTCAAATCCATTCAACATTCAGAATGATTAATATTGACTGGACTAATAAACACAAATCAGCCAATGCTGTAATATTTATAAAGTTGAAATGTTTTAAATAGAAAAAACCTCTTTGAAACTAGTTACTAACTTCTGTTCAAACATTTTATCTTTACGAATCTTAAAGATTTGTTCAGTGTTTATGCTCAAAAATGCTGCATTTAGGTCATAATAGACACAATAAAATCTGCAAAGTTCTTATCAGTTTGATTAAATGAACTGCTGTCTGTGTTACTATTTTTTTAAATATTATTTATTCCAGAATTTTCAACATTATTACTCTAGTCCCACAATCCTTCAAAGTCATTTTAATATACCAATGGGCTGTTTTAAAAATATATCTTATTGTTATTATTATTATTATTATTATTATTATTATTATTATTATTATTATTATTATTATTTTAATAATGCGTAAAACAGTTTGGCTGCCTAAAGCCTGCCTTACTGTTTAATGTTTATTAATGTTTTATGATTGATGTAGCTTGTCAGACTACAAACATGATTCCCATGTCACAATGCAAGATCTCAGTTGTCGCAATGTCAGACTGAATGACAATCAAAATACAGACACATGCAAGACTCATGTGGAGATTGACGTCATCAATGTATGACACGTTCTGTAACACCTTTTGAAATGAGATCTCGCTACAAAATTAAACGATCAGTATCTTTAATTTCACTCCTATCATGCCTTAATAATAAAACCAGATGAAAAAATAGTTTTGACGTTCCCCTGAGGTGGTTTGAATTTGCTGCATTGATTGTGTCATCAGATACTTGCCTATTATTGGTTCTTGATTTGATGCTAAAAGACGTCACACCGCAGGAAATCATCTGAAACTGCCAGAATTTCATTGGAGGAAAAATTTAATCCCAATGACCATTAATTGGCTGTCTGTGAACTTCTCAAACTAGCAATCATAGACCACAGATTTTAGCCTAGAGTTATAGGAATGTTTTAGGATTTCCAAAAATGTGTCTCATGCGACCAAATAATGACCAAAATCACACAGTGTGAGCAAAGCCATATCTCATAAATTATTCTTTTATGAATGGAACATGCAAAAGAACCAAGTTCATTTGAATAAGCTGTTTTTCGGACACTATAAATGTTTTTTACTATCACTTTGAAACAATTTTCGGAATAAAAACGTTCCGATCTGTAGTTTATAATTCAGAAGTTTGTAAGCAAGATAATGTAGCAAGGTATGGCAGCAAATAAAAGAAATAAAATTATGTGTGAGACGACCTGACGCAGCAGCTTAAAAATAACTCTATGTCTGAAGCCTGAAAAGAAACTGAAAATAAGTGAACATCTCTTTTAGAAATGTCTCCCGTGGCATCACCAGGAAAACTTCATCTGGAAATGTTAGACTTCACCAGGACATATGCTTTTAATTCTTCATCGTTTTGTTATATAACTGACATTTCAGCTCAATTGGCAGTTAAATTACTAAGCCGAGGCCTGTGTGGCAGTGCCAAGCCTGGACGGTTGCGTGGTACCACATGATCATTCAGAGAAGTCCTCGTGAGACTGGGTGACTGAAGATCTCGCCACATTGGCGGAGTCCAGGATCTGAGTCAGCCAGGATGCTCTGTGAACCAGCAAGGATCATTTTAACTATTGCACTGGTGTCTAATTTAAGCACTTAAAGGGGTAGTTCACCCATAAATGAACATTAATTTAATCACCTTTCACTCGTCTCAAACCAGTGTGAGTTTCTTTCTTCTAAACAAATGCTGATGTTTTGAAGAGAGCTGGAAACTAGTAGCCATTGACTTCCATAGTATGTTTTTCCTACTATGGATGTCAATGTATATCTTGTTTCAACATTCTTCAAAATATCTTCTTTTGTGTTCAACAGAGGAAATGAACTCAAACAAGTTTGGAACAAGTGAAAGGTAAGTAATTGGTGACATAATTATTTTTTGGTTTTACCATCCTTTTAAATGTGTGCTTAAGTTTACTAATAGATGCAGTCTTTTAATTTTAGTGGTTGTAAGGGGTTTAATAATATGTTGAAGGTGTAAAGTGGAGTTGCAAATGTCATATATATCATATTTCTGAATGGAAGAAGAGCACATTTCACTTTCGCTCATGCTCTGATCACAAGTTGCTGAGTTTCCTGTTCGCCATCATGTTTGTTGGTAAAGTTTGGGGAAGTAAATTGGTGGTCAAGAAACACAACCAAGTTACCAACTGGTCTGTGTGTTGTTAAAATGTCCTTAGTCCTGTTATTGCCCACATTGCGTTTCTATGGATGTTGTGTCTGTGGTCATGGCTTTCTTAGCTACTTTCAGTTCCTAGTGTATGTAGGCTATTTGTGTCGGGGGTATCTGCTTTCTTGAAGAGATCTCTAAGGCTCCAGCATGAGTAATGTGGTAATGTAATACAGTTATTCACAGTGGCGTGGCACCTGTAATGCAGTAGAGATGCTGAATGAACTTTCCTCTCATTCAAATTAAGGATGGCGTTTCTATGTATTGTAAGCAGTTTAAATGCCAAAAGGAAGCTTAACTGAAAGCAATACTAGAATTAAATATTGGTTCTAAATTGAGGGACAAACTAGAGGTCGACATGTTTATTATGCAATGTTTTTTTTTTTCCACAAACAAATTTTTATATGCTGTGAAGGAACGTTATTCTTTGAAAAACTTCTATTTGGTTGTTGATAGACTGTAGGTGGACACTAGGATAAAGACTGTGGTTGCTAGGTGTTTGGTCAGATGGTAGGATTGTGGTTGGCTGCTAGGATGTAGCTGGGTGGCTACTAAGATGATAGGACATAAAAGATGGTTACAGGGAGTTGGTAGGATGGTAGGCTAATCAGGTAGGTTGCTTTGATGTTGATAGGCGGTTGGTTGCTAGGTGTTTGGTTGGATGATCGGATGTTATGGATGGTTGCTATGGTCTTGCTAGTCGATTGAAAAGCTGAAAGGCCATTGCGGATGGTTGCTTGGATATTGCCAAGTGGTTGTTTGGAAGATACGGTTGTGGTGGTTGGGTGGTTGCTAGGTTATTGGGTGGATGACTGCTGTTGGTATGGTGTTTCAAGGGTGTTAGCAAGATCATAGGACATAATAGGTGTTTACAAGAGGGTTGGTACAATTGTAGGTCATTGGAGATATAAATATACAATTGGGTGGTTGCTAGGTGTTTAGTTGGATGATCAGATGTTATGGATGGTTGCTATGGTCATGCTAGTTGGTTGCGAAAATAATAGACTTGCAGGTTGCTTGGATGCTGCCGGTTGTTTTGAAGATATGGTTATTATGGGTGGTTACTAGGTCATTGGGTTGATGACTGCTGTTGCTATGGTGCTTTTAGGTGGTTAGCAAGATCAAATGACATTATAGGTGGTTACAGGAGAGTTGGTAGAATTGCAGATGGGATGATACGATTGTTATGGGTGGTTGCTAGGTGTTCAACGGGATGATCGGATGTTATGGATGGTTGTTATGGTCTTGCTAGTTGCTTGCTAAAATGATAGAACATTGCAGATGTTTCCTTAGATGTTGCTAAGTGGTTGTTTTGCAGAGACTATTTTTATGGATGGTTGCTAGGTCTTTGATTAGTTGACTGCTGTTGCTATGGTGTTTATAGGTGGTTAGCAAGATTATAAGGCATTATGAGTGGTTTCCAGGGGGTTGGTAGAATTGTAAGTCCTTGCAGATGGGACAATACAATTGTTATGGGTGGTTGCTAGGTGTTCGGTTGAATGATCTTATGTTATAGAAAACCTTGAAGGTGGTTGCTTAGTGGTTGGTGTGATGTCTGATTGTGCAGGTGGTTATTAAAGTGTTTCTAGGTGGTTGATCTGATGCTAAATCATTGCAGGTTGTTGCTAGGTCAGTGCTAGATGGCTTGTAATATTGTAGGACGTTAAAGGTGGTTGCTAAGTGGTTAATAAGATAGTGGGACATTGCAGGAGAATTCTAGGGCTTTGCTAGTTGGTTTGTGGGATGGTTGAACATTGTAGGTAGCTGTTAAGATGTTTCTAGGTGGTTGTTATGAGGGAAAGACAATGTATATTGTGTGATTGTTTGAATATTGTTAGTTGTTTAGAAGGAAAGGTGCTTGTTTTTTACTTGTCCAATTTAGTTGGGCCTCCATTGAGTTTCCTTTTATGCAATTCATTTTTATTTACTCTATTTCATATTTACTTATGGTTTACATTTCTTGAGTACTGTAATGCCTGAGAGCAGTGCTTGAATGGATAGCAGTGGGCACTCTTAGCTATTTTCAGTTCCTACTGTTCGTAATATGCATACATTATAAATTCAGATTCATTAAGTTTTGTTTTCGTCTCTGGTTTCCAATGTTGTTAGTGACCATGCCACTTTTGGCTCTGACCGCTGTTTTAGACACATGCAGTCATTTGTCATTGTGTGTATGGGTCATTTGAGGGGATGATTATTGAGCACACCCATCTGGAGCTCAGAGTGCTGACTCACATTGGCAGCCAGTAGCGTTCATCTCATGAGGATATTGGGCTGATTAGTCATTCATTGTGCCTTCCTGCATCCCCTCCTGTTGCTATGGATCTCTTCCTGCCCCTGCTTCGATTATATTAGGTTCCCATCACCAACATCACACGCTTCTAGATAAATTAATTTTAAACTGATGCTGTGCTTGTCAGCTGGAAGTCTTGGTAGTTAAATCTAAAACCAATTTTAGTTTAATTGATGGATAACGTATGAGCAGCTGTGCTATCATTTGAAACTATTTGTTAAAAAAAGAGATGTGATCTAATCAGAGATGAATGAAGTATTCCTTTTACATCACAATTCTGCTCCTAAATTGAATTAGGCTAGTAAACAAGATTAAGGTTATTATGGTTAATTTGATAATTATGATTCATGATCATTTTTAATCTTTTATATATATTTTGTATTCATCAAAGTTGTTCTAACAATATTCAACAATGGGGTGAAAGAATTTACTTAACCTCACAACAAATATGCATAGATACTGAAATATATTGATGCTAGTGAGATGAGCAGATGTTTCCATTTCTGTGATAGATGTTATATGTCGCTTCTGCAAGTAATAAACAAAACTTATTATTGGTTCATGGAGATTATCTGCTGGTCACAACACTTTGCATTAGTGCATCTAAAATTGTGATGATGTACAAACGTTCTAGAATAAGAAACATCAAACATGTGACTCTTTAATGATGAAATAAACCAACAGCACACATAGCCCGAACATAAATGATGAGAAATAAATATTTAATGCATACATGGGAAGAACATGCAAACTCCACACATAAAGACTCAAAATAGACACCTTGCTACAAGGCAACCAAGCTAACTACTGAACCAAAGTGTCACCCTAAAGCTGGGGTGCTCATTCCTGTCTCTGGAGATCAACCCTGCAGGTTTCAGTTGCAACTCATATCAAAAACACCTGCCTGTAATTATCAAGTGCTGTTTAGGTCCTAATTAATTGGTTCAGGTGTGTTTGATCAGGAGCTGAGGGAGCTGAAATCTCCAGGAAAGTAGATATGTAGGAGCAAGGTGGAGCACCCCTGCCCTAAAGGGAGTTAGTGAGTATGCAAAATAACCTATGTAATCATATCAATATCAACTGATGAATCAATTATCAATATTAATTTTAGTTGCATTTTCCAGTACTGGGTTGTGGCTGGAAGGACATCTGATGTATAAAACATATGAAAGAGTAGTTGGTGTTCATTCCACTGTGGCAACCCCTGATAAATCAGTTAAAACAGTAACATCTGTTCTGATCTATCATATGATAACTGCTGGAAAAATAGGGTGCACAAAATAGCATATAGGCGACACAGTGGCTCAGTGGGTAGCACTGTTGCCTCACAGCAAGAAGGTGGCTGGTTTAAACCCCGGTTGGGTCAGTTGGCATTTCTGTATGGAATTTGCATGTTCGAGTGCATTCCCTGCAGGTGCTCCGGTTTCCCCCACAGTCCAAAGACATACGGTATAGGTGAATTGAATAAGCTAAATTGGCTATAGTGTGTGAGTGTGAATGCAAGTGTAAGGGGGTTTACTAATGTTTGCAGCTGGAAGGGCATCCACTGCATAAAACTTGCTGGATAAGGTGGCTGTTCATTCCACTGTGGTGACCTCTGATTAATAAATGGACTAAGCCGGAAAAAACTGAGGAACATGCAATATAAGATGTCAGTATGCCCCCAAAAACATAAACATCAGTTTTGCACATTGCAAAATGTTTAGTCAACGCAATCCCACTTCAATTCATAACTTTTGCAATTAGCGGCTAAATCGTATGAATTTGTTCGATCTATTCGTATACATCAGGGATGTCCAAACTTTTTCTCATGAAGGGCTAAAAACCAAACTTGATTGAGGATAGTGAGCCAAAGGTAAATATAGTTGCCATGGGTAATTTCCTAGTTTATTTAATAAATGTTAAAAAAAGACTAGAAAACCTTGCTTTATATTAACTAATACAGTTTTTTTTATATTTAATTATGAACATATTACAATAAAAACGGGAAAAAAAAACTAGTTTAAAATCTCATTTATACGGAGTTGCACTAGTTTTTGCCTTGATTTGCTTGCCGATGTCTTCTGCATAGTCATCTGTCCGTCGCGTGACAGTATTTACATGATAAAAACAGATTCATTTACATTTAAATTTGCAGATTCAGTAACATTTAAATAAAACATTTAAGTTCGGTTTGCTTTTTTTGTAGCTCAGCAATAAAACAAACAAAAAAAGTTACATCAAATTAGAAATGACAGTCTCTGTGTTAAAGGCATTCACCCCAACCCTCTCCATCACACTCACTTCTCCTCTCAGATGGGATGATGGACCAAATCAAAGGTTACAATGGGCCAATTTTGGCCCACGGGCCCTACTTTGGGCATCTCTAGTATATGTTTTTGTATTATCATCTCCCAATAAAGAGTTGGGTAAAGGTTGCAATTGGGGGCATGTTTTATTTTATTTTTTTTTAAATGGTACATTTCACACGAATTAAAATGTATTAATTAGTACGAATTAGCCACTTTTTCGGATAATACATAAAATGCTTAGGTTTCGTCATAAGATCAGGTTGGTTTAGTTAATATTAGTGGCTTATAATAAATGGAGATTTTAAAGAACTATTTTTTGTGGGACTTCATACTTCATACTGATTTTCCATGTTTGTTGGCTGAATATGTGTGTGATTATTAGATTTAGTTTGCTGCTACACCTAAAGTTAGCATGTACAATTGTGTGTTTTTGTGCTTACTGTCCTGTTTTTTGAGCTTTTTCCCACTGCCCCATAATGTCAGAGTGCAGGGGTGTGTTGAATGGTTTGGAGAACAACCATGTGCAATAAATTCCACCCCATAAACCAAGTGCTGGAATGCGTGAGAAGCGCCAGTTGCGAAGGGAAACTGGAGTTTTAGGAACACTTTATCTGCCAGAGGCTTTCAATGAGCTCCTTTCATACAGTTTGTTTTATGAACTGTCCCCTCCAATGTTCTCTCTATCTGATAGGAACTCCACAGCAGAGCTACTGTCAGATACTCAAACGAGTGTGAAGTCTAAAATGTCTCTCAGTGAATATTATCCTAAGTTTGAATGGCAGTGTGCTGCTCGTTGTAATACTTGTTTGTATGAAGCAAGTCTAATTGTTTAATGCTGTCAGTGATTGGTGAAATATGCTCGGTTGAGGCTTAGGAAATCAGAATGATTTAAAGCTCTTTTCTTCAGGGGGTTCAGACTACACAAGGGTTTTGTTTACCTTGCTTCACCCTAAATCAGTTTCAGCGTCAGGCAATGACTTGCAGATGGACTTGCGCACTGCATGTGGCTTGGCTTCTGAGAGAAAGTTTGGCGGTTTTCACTTGGTAAATGTTCATCTCTCTTCTTTATCAAGAGGAATTGATTCTCAGCCATTTTGAAAATGCTACTTAAACTATTTTAAGCTGTACTTAAGCAACTAATCAACCACAATCTACTATCATTTTATCAATCACCTAGAAACATAGCACCCAACCATAACATCCAATCATCTAACCAATGACCTAGCAACCACCAATAACAACTGTATCTTCTGAACAACCACTTAGCAGCACCCAAGCCACCGTCTGCAATGGCCGATCATCATTTTGTCCAACTGCAAAGACCATAGAAACCATCCATAACATCCAATTGAACACCCACCCATCACAATTGTATCTTCCAACCAACCACCTACTAATGTATATCAGCATCCATGCAATATAAAGTAACCATATATAAGCTATTTTAAGCTATTTTTATAAGATTATTTTGGCGACACGGTGGCTCAGTGGTTAACACTGGCACCTTACAGCAGGATCAATTGGCATTTTCTGTGTGCAGTTTACATGTTCTGCCCGTGTTCGTGTGGGTGTCCTCTGGGTGCTCCGGTTTCCCCCACAGTCTAAAACATCTGCTATAGGTGAATTGAATAAACTAAAATTGGTTCAATCCTATGAGTTGATGGTTCATTCCACTGTGGCGATCCCTGATGAATAAAGGGACTAAGTCGAAAGAAATAAGATTATTTTGCTCACCCCATTGGCAGATTAATTTGCAGGGTTTTGCTGTGTAAATTGTATAAAACAACCTCAGGTCCACTGTTTAGCATAACATTTAATGTTTTGATTTTAAATATGTGTAAAGCGTTCATTTGACAATGGAATATTAGGGGGTCAGAAAAAACAAACTTTTACAAAATGGGTTAAAATGATACCATTATTGTTTTTGCAAACTATAACAATGTGAATGTGTATCATGTGCATGTAATATGGTATTTTGATTTATTCAGATTCATATACTTGATAGAACACTATATATTGTTTTTGTTTACTGACACTTTATTTTAGTGTTGGGCTACTGTATAGTGTATAGCGATTATTTGAATCATTTTTTGGTCGGTAGTTAGCAACTGCATCAAGATGTTTTTGCTGGTAAAAGTAGTTAACTTTACAGCATTTGATGTCAAAACAACATCAAAGTTCTGTCTGAAGCCTGACGTTGAGTTCTGACATCAAGCCAATTTCAGTTTCAAACAAAATGCAACGTCCCCACTACATTGGGGCACAACTTCAACCTGATGTCTTGTTGACATCCTGTGCCTGCCATAGGTGTATAAGGCCATTTCTTTCATCATACAGTAAACAACCGTCATCTTCTTATCAGTGACATGCATCTAAACAATCCCTGGGTCAATGTGTGTAAAGATTTTGGACATCTTCTATTGGACACTTTTAATCCTTCCAAACAGTTTGCTGCTATTATAAATCACCCTTGTCTTGAGGTTCATAATGAGGCGATTTACCTTCTATGTGCGATTTGATTGGACAAGAATCACAGGACTAATTTTTCTAATCCCATAAAGTAGTGACTGCAGGTTGAAGGAAGTAGTGGAGTAAAAATACTGATACAAAGATCCAAACAAAGATCTACTCAAGGCAAAGTAAAAGTGCACACTTTTAAAACTTAGTAAATTACAATTTCTGAGAAACACTCAGTGGTTTGAGTATTTTTAATTTGTTACTTTACATCACTGATCGAAACGTGTGGTTATGATGGCCGTCTGACCAGCTAATCCAGCTAAAAATAGTGCTCAATAAGCAGTAATAACTAATAAACAGTATTTAAACCTCAAAATTAAGTATAAATCGAGGCGAATAACTGCAAAACGGTCCACCCCGGTGCCTGCTGGGTAATGTGGTAGTAATGATGGTTTAGAAGTTTGAGAGTTTATCTGCCATAGACACACTAACATCCAAATCACGTGCTGGTATTTTCAGCAGGGAGTGTACCAGATTCTATCCAAATATCTGAAATCAGAACATATTGTGAAACCTGAAGTCTTGAAACAGATTTAAATAAGAGACAGACTGCATATTTAAAACTTGTGTGAGGTTTTATGGGCAAGTAATAATTCATCCTGTCTTTAAATGAAACTGCACGGAATGAGGAAAGATGTTTGGAGCTATTGGATTGAACAATCTCTTCATGAGATGCAGATGAGGCACTCAGGCAATTTCGAAAATGTGTTTACAATCACAAAAGGAAGAAGTCAACTATTTATTACTGTCATATTCTTGTTATGAACAATTTGGATCAGTCAGGCATTCTTTTAAACTCTAGAGGGCAGTGTGTGGTTTGGATATTCTCAGTATATGTAATTTCTGATATACTAATTATTACACATATTCATTATTCAAAGTTTAAATGTGACCCTGGACTGCAAAAACAGCCTCATGTTGCATGGGTGTATTGTTGGTAATAGGCAAAAATATATTGTTTGGGTCAAAATGATTCATTATTCTTTTATGCCAAAAATCATCAGAATATTAAGTGCAAATCATGTTTAACACATATATTTTGTAAATTTCCCACTGTAAATATATCAAAACTCAATCCTTGATTAGTAATGTACATTGCAAAGCACTTCATTTAAGCAATTTGAAAGCAATTTTCTGAGTATTTAGACTTTTTGAACTCTCAGATTCCAGATCTGAGGGTTCAGATCAAACCGTACACCAGCTTGTTTATTCAGCTTTCGTGCAATGTTTAAATCTCGGATTCAGAAAATGTGACACTTATGGCTGATTCTGTGGTCCAGGGTCACAAATGCAAATGTGAAAGTTATGACGTGAAACATTGACTCCAGTCTGAGCCCTAAAGAGCTCCATGTCCTTTTTCCATGACCATTTTTTCTGTCACCATTCAATAAGCCATGTTTCTTTCCACACGTTTGGAAATTAGGCACTCATATATATTACTTGACACTTTAAACATAGGCACCATTGTCTGTTTCTCTATTGAGAAACTGCTATTGTGGCTGTATTTTCCATCTGTGTCCATTAGCATGTATATGAGTGTTTATGTGCGTATCGTGGCAACCACTAAAATGAGGTGAAGCGAAAAACTGTCCTTTCAGCACCCGCACCATTTACCTTTCATTAGGTTTAATCACCCATTTTGAAATACAAGGAGTTGTAATTAACATTTTCTATTTCAGGGGCATGTTTGCGTTTGAGTGACCTATTACCGTAAATGAACCATATGATGTTATTTTTATAGATTTTCCTTCGAAACACTACATTCTTAATTAGTGGTTCCTAAATTGGAGGCGCATAGTGTGTTTTCTAAATTGCTGTTCACCATTTTTATGAAATGTAAGCATTTATGAATGTAAGTCACAAAAATAAATGCTGTGATTTTATTTTATTGGTCACACTTTACAATAAGGTTTCATTATTTAATGTTACTATCATGAACTAATCATGAACAATTCTTGTACAGCATTATACAGCATATAATCATAGTTCAACATTTACTTATGCATTATTAAAATACCAATTCATGCTTGTTACCATAGGTTAATGCACTGTGAGTCAACATGAACTAACAATGAACAACTTTATTTTCATTAACTAATTTTAACACAGATGAATGTATACTGTAATAAATGTCTTGTTCATTGTTTGTTCATGTTAGTAAAAACATTACCTGACTTTAACTAATACAACCTTATTGTAAATTGTTAGTTAATTTAATTTACTTTTATTCTATTTAATTTAATTAAATTAGCTGTTTGCTGCTTAACAGGAAAAAGCACAAAGATCCAATAAGCTGTTAAAGTTACACATGATTATGTCTCAAACTATTTTGGTGGCAAAATAAGATGCTGATCCTGTTATAAATTTGTTTTTGTTACAATAATAAGGAAATTATATATTTTTTAAAAATTTAATACAATAAATACACTTTGCCAAAGATGATTTGCTGACTTAAAACTTGATAAATCACGTTGCGTTTTCCTGCATTTTACTGACTGTTGTTTTGAGAAATTCTTCTTTCCAAACACTCCCCTTATACATTTTTCAGCCTTGTGAGGATTTGTGCTTGACTTTGTACAAACTAAACATCTTGTCTCTTCTTTTATGGACCATAAACCCCCCTGGGCCTAAACAAGCTTGATTGTGTAGTTCTCTGGCCTGGCTGTGGAAAAATCCCTGTTGAAAGTTTCCAATCCCAGTGTTTCACCAAAGGCATTCTCTTTAGCCTGATTTTCTAGACATCCCTTGAGAGATGCATTGCTTATGATGCTATTTGGTATGCGTTTGTGCTGCAGTAAAATCTCAATGTCAAGAGGCAATGAACACAACGTTGCCTTTATTCACATTCATCCATCTGTTTTTTTTGTTAATGTGTGTGTCTGTATTATCTAGCACATATATTACAAGAATAATTTGATAATGTATTAATGCTTTCTATTTAGGGACTACAAATAGCTTCACAATGCAAATTATGTCATCTAAAAGTTTTGTAGCTAGCCAGCTATGAACGTTATAACAGGAAATGTTTGTGAATTTGAAAATTCTCATTTTAATCACCTTGGATTGACTCACTATTTTCTCTTTCTGAAATTATTCGAAAATATATCTATATTCTTAAAATTTTAAGCTCAATTAGATTTTATTACAGCCATGTAAAAATCGTTTTAATCCAATAAATGCTCCAATAAACATGAAATTAGTTTTATTATGTGTACATATTAGTTTTAATGAAATCTACAAGGCCACAAAAATACTTTGTACAGTGTACTCTGCCCCACTATCTTTAAACTACGACGTTTTTATCATTTAAATATAAATTAATGTATTATTTTGACTTGGGTTGGGTCAAAAGATGATGCCGCTCGCGAAAGATATACACTTAGGCCGCGTTTACACTAATAGGTCTCAGTTTTAAAATGGCATTTGGCCATAAAATGGCATAGAAAACAATCCATATCCACACTGGTGTTTAATCTAGCATTTCTGAACAGCCCTCTGTCCACATTATACCACTGAAAACACACATCACGTGATCACACACACACACTGCTCATGCGCTTTTCAGAGCTCCAGGCAGTCAGCGGGTGCTTTAAGCACAAAACCCCAGAGAGCAGTGCACGTCAAACAGTTTATCAAGGATGTACCACTGCATTGAGTCTCACTATTGTTGTTAAACATGATATTTAATAAATCTTGTCTTTATCTAACGACTCTTCGGCCTTTTGAATCTATCAGGTAGTGTGTCACAGCATCACTACACTGCTTCAATCTTTAACTTTCACACTTGTACTTTTACCGAAAACCACAGATATTGTTGGTTGGCTCCTGTTGGTTGTGCACCTTTTTGTCAACGCCATTATAACCACACAGATCATCCATCATTCATCCATCATTACAGATCATTCATTTTAGAGTCCCGCGGAAAAAAGTTATTGACAGGTGGTAATTTGTGTGTAACTTATCTTTATTTATTCATGATTTGGTTATGGGTAGAACAAAGACCATGCAGGTCAGGTAGTTGAAACTATAAGCTACTTGATTAAATAATTAATTTGTTATGAATTAATTAATTATTCATAAATAATTAATTCACCACTGTCTATGACAGCGATGCCATCGTCCATTTTGATGTTTCACATCATGTGATGCCAAATTGGTCAACATCGCCCAACCCTAATTCTGACCTATTCTTTTATATATTTTAACAAGTATGTTCATAAGAATGTTGTTTTGTTATTATTTCAACCTCATTTTGGCATTTTATTTTCACAAAAACTATTGGAAACATGAAATTAGACACTTCAACAAAACTAAAAACCTACCTTGTGTTACTAGACACTCTGTAATTTGAGAAATGATATGATAAACAGGTTAAGTTAGCTTTATACTATAAGCCACGTGAAGATCCCTCCTTCTCATTCATCCTTTAAGTGTTCATGCCTAAGGCTTTACTATTATTAGGAATTGAATGACAGCAAACAGTTTTTAAAGTTATGTGAAATACGAAGGGCATTGAAAACATCTATCTGATGCTTTATTATGGCAAAAACTCATAATACATATAATATTTCAGATGTTTAGATCACAGTAATACATTGAAAATCTCATTCAAGCCATTATTTACAGTAAACAGTAGAGCAAGTCTGATGGTCCTAAAATGGAGAGAGTCAGGGAGACTCAGATAGGACAGAGAGTCTCAGGAATACCTTGTGAATTCTCATAGAAATTATGTCAGTGATGCCCATTTTTGAGCCTAAAAAGGAGGTCCTGTCTCGTAGGTCCCATTGTCATCAGTCAAAATCTAAATTCATCACTGTGTATGCACTGTTCTACCTTGTATTTTACATATATCTGTTATGTTGTTGACACTTTGATGGTAATCCATGTGTTTTGGTACAATGCAGAGATGTCTGAATACATGGTTTGGTTTGCGTTCTTACAATCCCATAGTGATCAGATGTTTGCTTGGTAGACAGAGAGTAGACTGACTTTTGTGACTGTCTAAACGCATTTGTGTTTACACCATCAAAGCAATCTGATCAAATTTATGTAGACTACTGGAAGTAATTAGAAGTAGCTGAGCTCAAAATGTTTCACACCTTATATTTAGCCTCATGAATTTAGCCTTGTCCAGTTGTGACTGGAAGAAAATGTATTGTCTAACAGTGACTTTATTCACTCTCCTCCATCATCTCTTTCCTGGTGCACACCGTGAAAAATAACCTTGCTGCCCAAAGTTTTTAGTTGAATCACATAAAATGTTCTAGTCATCTCAAACTGACTATAAATATTAAGACAACAACAAAAAATTGCTGAAACCTGATTAACTTAAGTTATTAGAATAAGTTAAAGTAACAGAAACATTTTAGTCATGACTTTGTTCACTCTGTATCTAGTAAATGTTAACTGACTTCTATGCATCATACATGGGGACTTAAGGTTTGTTAGAATGGTTGCTACATGGAAATTTTAAAAGGCTTAAATGGAAAAGAATTAGAAAAGTCTGTACACAACAACTATAATGATGCTTGACAGAGAAAACAGCGTCGTTGGGTCACATTCAGAATGATTATTCTTACTGATGAATGATAAAAGAGCCATCAGTCAATCATTATCTACATTGCTTGGTCATTTAAAACAACAGGATGGTAATAGAGTTTTAGTTATTTGTATAGTAATATATATTTCTTGGAGAGAACTGGCCTTTAGGCATTGCAAAACAAAGATGAGCTATCAGGAAATTTTGTTTTTATTAATCAGTGGCCTTTAGGAATTGCAAAAAAAAAAAAAGGACATGGTTATAACTTTGTTTTTGTGCTGTTTAGGAGCTATTAGAAATAAATGACAGAAGCTGCTTTGTTGCATTTTGGAAAAACATGAAATAAATAGCCTGTGGCAAATTGATTATAGCATAATCAAGGCAAAATGGCTGCTGGGATCCTCATGCTGCTCTCAGAATGACGATTTATGAGGCCAGAAGGGCAGCAATGTGAAAGTGTGAGTGATATGTGCCATGGGCTCCTAAAGGGTGCGGCAGGGAAACTTTTAGTTTTAAGAGGACAAATATTAAAACATTATTAGGTTATTAAGTATCAAAACAAAACAAAAAGTAAAGAATAAATAAAAAGGGAAAACTGTAATGTGCTCTGTTTAATTCTACAATTTTTTTTATCTTTTTTTTCTCAGAGGAGCAGAAATATTATAATTTAATAAACATATTTGTCACGACCGGGTCTTGAACCCGGGTCTGTGGTGTGAAGACTGGAG
>CAIGQQ010004210.1:148396-183715 GCA_903798035.1 Danio albolineatus
GACAGACAGACAGACAGACAGACAGACAGACAGACATAGTCCTCCTAATACAAGGGTGTGGTGGTGAGCATAGATATAGACAGAGAGACAGACTGTAGTCCTCCTAATAGTAGGGATTGGTGGGCAAAGAGTTACAGACATACAGACTGACATAGTCCTACTATCACAAATATCCTGTCTGTCTGTCTGTGCATTTTTTCTTTTCTTTTTTCAGTGTAAAGAGACTGTATATTCCTCCCAAAATAATTACAATTACACCATTTGATCATAAATTATATTTATCACATTAGGATTACTTTACAGAATAGATCTTCTGAAATAATCATGGCTTTTGCATTAGTTATTGGAACTTAACTTTAAAACTTTGTGTTATCATCGAGACATAAGAACACAACACAACAGACATAAACAACAGGAAAATGCAGTTAACGTTAGCTTTCTAGGTGTTTATGTCATGTTTCTCTTTTTAAATCACACACCATGTTTCATATGGGAAGTTTTCACTCAATCCGTGTAAACTTAAAGTCCCAGTAGAAACGCTGAGAATTAAATGATTCACAATTGCTGGAATGTGAACAAGTCAAAAAGCAGATATGTACATATAAAGCCTGGTTTAAACTTCTGTGTTAAGGGATCGGCGTGACCCACGGAGCTTGCCATGCACGTTTTGCATTCATTTGTACTTCTGCACGCTGTTTGTGTTGCTCTGCAAAAAACATGTTTATGTTCCTCTGTGTCGAGTTTTCTTGCTGGTGTTTTTTTGTTTTTTCTGACACTACCTTAATGCACAAGTGGCTCAAACTTGCTCACGGCGAGAGCTATGCAACGCACAGGCTGCGCCAGAGCATACTGTACTTGTGTGCTTGATGCAGAAGTATAAATCAGCCTTAAGAACTGTGAAAAAGCTTGTCCAGTGCAAAAGCATCTTGTTTTGAACAACTTTTGTTCTCTTTTGCACTAATGATAGTTACAGAGACATATTTTTGATTAATAAAGGTGTATTTTAACACCACATAAATACCATGAAACACTTTAACGATGCAAATAAATTCCACAAAACAACTTAACGACACCTTACTTTTCTGTCATGACCATTGATACTTCACTTTGTATGGTGTTGTGCTTGTGACACAGAGTGCTCAGGTTTAAGTCGGGTGAAACGTGATAAATGCAGTGTAAAATAAAGATAAAACTACATGGTCGCAGTGTGCTTTTATCTTACTTTTGCCATTGAAAACACTATCGGTTGGGTTTGAGGAAGGGTTTTCATCAGAGATTTGTTAGATGATCTTCACAACAAGCCCTGCCTTCTCGATGTATTTGTTTCGGAAACGTAAAACGTACTTTAGTAACATATTTCAGATTAACAAAAATGCATACAGCACCCTCTAGTGGATTTGCCATCTGAAACGTACCCAGAGCAATGTATTTTACATTTCAGAAAAATGACGACTGAGGCCTGTATTTTCACTGAGCAGAAGGAAGACTCATTCACATGAAAAAAAAATTGCTTAGGACGTCAGGAAGGTTTTGTTTTTTTGGTTTCATTGCAAGCTGCTCAATGATCAAAATTCTTACATATACAATTGTACTTTACTGCAAAAGGACTACAAAAGCTTGTTATCCCTGTGGTCCAAATGTAATGTGGTAGTGAGTCAGTCTTTCTGAATGCGTCAACTTCGAAGAATTCCCTCAAATTAAGTTCTTCTGCTGAATGACTCACAAGCATCACGATATTTACTGCCGTCTTTGTGATGCTGAATGTTTTCAGTTTGAATCAGAAGTCTGCTTTATAACCCACCCTATTCAGAATTCTTACTGACTTTTACCAAAAAGTCTGTTTGAATACCAGAAACTTATCCTAACACATTTCAAAGCATATTTAAAGATGCCAGAGAAAGAAAGGAAAATCCCTAAGGAGAGATTGCTCTGTTTTTGTAGCTACAAACATATGCATTGTAATTGCTGTGAATTTGGACGTGTAGTTGAGGGTGAAAATCTGAATTCATCTTTTGAACATGAGCTCATCTCCCAACCCTGCTGCCAACTCAACACGTCCCACCTGTACTGACACCGCCTTTGTTTGCATCCCTATTCAAATATTGAATTACCTGCACTGCAACACACTCTTTGAACATCAAAGTCACACTACCTTCTGGAAGTTGGTTTTAACAGTTTGGTTTTAACATTTCAGGCTTTGTATTTCAGTAAATGAAATACAAAATATGGTTGGCAGCATGAAACAACCTCCTGCATGTATTCTTTTGTTGGGTCTTCTTGCGTTGTTGCCATTTTCAAATAATGCTTATTTATTTTTGTAATGAAGTTCTTTCCGAATATTACTTTAAATCGTCTTTTTACATTTTTTATGATCTGTTTTTCCCTAATGACTTCTTATATTTTATGCCTGATGTTGTCTTTGCTACATGTTTAATTCAATTACTTCACTAATTAAGATCAGATATGCATTTGTGTGCAATCCTAAAAAATTGTGCAACTGCTCCTGCAATACGTGTTACATATCTCAGCGTTTTCCTGGTAAATTTATGACTTGACACATACCTAACAACAATATATCACCAGTGTTGGAATTACACAGTGATGTTCAGTAGGGTTGACTTTCTCTACATATTTTTGAAGCCTTGAGCTGTTCAGGCTCCAAAAGGTTTTGGTGCCTTTAACTGTTAAAAATACTTTTTTAATGAAACACTTGTTTTGTGATAGTTTTTGCTTTAGAGAGAAACAGTTTTAAAAGTTGTGCACTGTAAAAAGCAATTAGTTGACTTCACTTAAAAACAAGTTGGCTTTAAAATTACCTATGCACAATTATTTTTAAAAAGCTGTCAACTTAAGAGTTTCAATTATAATGGGTTAACTCACTTTTTTAAGTATGCTTCTTTTGATTTTAATAGCTAGAGTGATTATATTAATGCTTTAGAAACATTACAATAATTCGACATGATCTGTGATAATAAGAATGTATTAATTTTATCAGAAAATGTATGATATCCTAAAAAATAGGAGGTTAATAGTGTTTCTTTAGAACCAGCTTTTCCCTCTTCACACATGCTTTCAGGATGCGTTAAGCAATATCTGGGGAAACAGTCTCCATGTTTCCAAAGATAAAAAGCATTATTTTAATCAGTAACAGCGGAGGATTGCCCATATGGGAGGAATCACATTTCAATGGCAGTCCGGGAGAAGAGTTTGTCCCCGGAGCTCGAGCAGAAAAGAGCGCAGCTTCAAACACATTGCGATGGGTTGGGCTAGTATTGAGGTAAAGCTTTCACTGCTTTCCCAGTGAGACGCCCCTTCATTTTTCTCAGTCCCAAAACAAATGTATTCAAACGTGTGCGGCTGATACAGAGTTTGGGGAACTAAACTAAACCACAGAGCGAGCGCAACAAGTTTTCCCCCTTCTCTCTGTGAACATGGCCGGCGCGAGTGACATGTCCGCGGCAGCTGCGCCGTGTCTCGCCATGTACAGCCTGGATGTGATTTACGGACGCGGGAACTACATCCACGAGATGAGCTGCGGGGAGGTTGGACCGCACTTGTACAGCCGCATGTGTTGCGCAGGTAGGAGCTGTTGCTGTACTGACGCACCGAATTTTGCCGTATGATCCAGGCGAATAGGAGGAGTTCGATCTAGGGGGGCGATAACGGACCGTCTGTGTGTGTGTGTGTGGGTGCGCGCACGCGTGTGTTATTTAGTTAAGAGGGGAGGGAGAGCGGGGTGTCATGGAGTTAACCTGTTTTGTGCCAATGATATTTTATATACGTCTGTAGGCCTATTTGTTCATTTTTGGTTGTTTATTGTTCTATTGTTTAGGGGTATTTGGCACGATAAATCATGACAAGAATGTCTTGCAGTCTGAAATATTTGCGTAATTAAACCCTTTCTTTTAGAAGTTACTTGTATAGGCCTAATTATAATTATTCACATTTAAGGATGCATCAAATGAAACAGCGATATTACACAACACTAAATGCGCTTTAGTTCCACGTCGGGTTTTCTTTTTCTAACTTCTAACGTATAATCTAATGAGAAAAACCTGTTCTGACTAAAACTAAACTAAAACGAGAATAAACTAGGCTACTGCAAGTTAGAAGAACTTAATTTTCTATTGTATGATGTGCAATTGAAAATTACTTTCCGACACCAGCAATCTATTTAAATGAACTGTTAAACAACCAGTAGATAACTGAAAAATCCTACTTATACTTAAAAAAATATAGCCTACTATAATAAATTAGGTTTATATATTTTGCTTTATATTTCCTAGATTTTTTGGATTTATAGTTAAATCAGTTGTGCTATGTATTTACTAAAAAAATCATTTTTGATAAACTATTGATGGCATTTCTTTCAATTTAAAAAACAAAAAGGTTATGCATGTTATGTCATTTAGAGCATGTTTTCAGACATGTTTAGGTCTAAATAAAATGTTTGATAACACAATAATGTTTCAACTCTAGACAAGTTTAGAAATCAACAATTTGTGAAATAACCCTTATTTTAATCCATCATGACAAATGTAGACATTTGTTAGTCATACTAATTGACATTTTCTGTCTTTTTATTTGAAATTTATAGAATGAAACAACTATATTAACTTCTTACAAATCCAGAGAAACAGAGGTAGCAAGTGTTCTTTCCATTAGCTGTATATGACTCATTCTACCAGAAACATACATTATCTGTACCTGAAATATAAACATAAATACAGTGATTAAAAGTATTCCATCCAAACATTTTCTAGAATGGACTGATGATTGATTTTTGTGAGTTCTTCTGTAAAGGAATATGTCATTCATATGGCTCTCAGATTTCTGTTCTTTATTAAAAACACTTTACAAATGTACAAACCTGTTATTACTCTTGTCCTCAGCCCAATTGAACATGTAGCTTTAATAAAACTGTTATTTAGAAAAACAACACTTTAGAAATAGCAAGTTTAAGTTGTTATCATTCACATCAATTGATTAAAATATAAATTAAAATATAAATAAAATAAAAATACTACAAATATATACAAATAAATTTACAACTGTTCCAATGTTTCTGTCAGTCTTGTCACATTTACATTAAAATGAATATAAAATGTGTGCAATACATGTTTAAGGCAATGACTCGGAAGTGACCTCCTTTGACGGAGGAGAAGCTGACAGTGATCAAGATGCGTTCTATCATTAAATTGTATGATTTTAGGTTTGTTTTGTATAATTTTTTTTTTTTGGAGGACAACAAGCCTGCAGGCCCTTTAACATTTTTTTATAAGCGAAAATTTACGTTTTTGGTAGAATCTCCCATATATGCTTAACAAAACAACACTGTCAGATTACTATATTTATATACAGCCCATGTAAAAATAAATGCAGGGTTTCAGACAGTTATTCATGTTGTCCCAACACAAAATCGATTAAGTTAACAAGTTTAAATGGATTGAACATAAAACAATTAAGTTGTGCCAAAGAAATCTCAAGAATTGTCTTCTTTCAGCTTATTTTAAATAAGTAGTTTAAACAAGGAGGAATTTTTTTTTTTTGAGTGCTTTTTCAGTAACTACAAACAGATGTGCGCATGCTAAAGGGAAAATGCATCTCAGCACCTCCTCCTTTTGGAAAAGTGCTTCTCACTGGACCAAAACCACAGTGCCTCTAAAAATACTGGCGGGTTGTTCCTCACTCACAGCTTCTGTATGTTTGGGTCTCTGTTGCCTTAGGAACCGGTCAGCTTTCATTTTCCACTGGAACTAAGTGACTGCCTGAAAAGAAAAAAAAGAAAAGAAAAAATCGTTTAGAGATGTTAGCCAGCTGTGAGGAACATTAGTCTACACATAGATGAGTGTGCAATAAATTATGGCCCTTGTCCTTACATCCTTAATCAAGTGATAAAGTGGTTTTTGATGATCTTCGCTGTACACTCTTAGAACAGATGCCACTAGAGGGAGACAGACTTCACAAACATCTTTATTAAATGGTTAGTTCACCCCAAAAATGACAGTTTGCTCACCGTTTATCCAGTTTCAAATGGTTTCAAAGTATATTTAGACAATTGCTGGAAATTAATTGGTATTCGTAAAAAAAATGCACGATGTAAGTCAATGTCTACCAGTTTTCAGCACTTTTAAAAATATTATCTAATAGGTTTGGAATACGTGTAAGATATGATTTTCATTTTTGAGGGAACTATCTCTTTAAGCATTTCTTTTCATGACATTCCAACCATTCATACTCTTTTTATTTTCTTCTCATCCTTGAAATTATGTCTAATAAAATGATTTGGAAAAGATTCACCAAAAATATTCTGTTTCCGCACTGTGAGTGAATGTAGAGTTAGTTTAGATGTAGTTAGTTTTTGCATCATAAATCTTTCTTTATGAGTCTTTTATATGAGTGTGAATGCTTGAGAGAATGGGAGTGAAGGTGAAACGGCACATCTTTTGCTTTATGAATTGGGTATAGGCATGTTATCACTAGTCTGGCTGTTGGAGCAGTGGTCGTCTGTGTGAACCTGTCTTAAGAGGTATTGTAAGTCACTGAGAGGAGAAATGGTGTTATGTACCACATGGAGGATGAGTTACTGCTTGAGTGTGTGTTTACAGCAGGTGTGTGTGCAGGGCAGGAATGTGCGATTGACAGTTTGGGGTTGCAGAAGATTTCAGAGCTCCCTCTGCAGGCACCATTTGTCACAATACAAATGAATAATAATTTAAAGGTAGTCTAAAACAGTATATAAATAATTGGTGTTGGGTAAAACTGTAATATATAAAAATTTTAATCTTATGTTACTCTTAAGAATAAAATGCAAACATGTAAAGAGTTCAGATGCAAAAACCTCTAACTGGCGTCAGAAATTTCAGTCGAAAATTAGCATTTTTCCTCAGCCTCCTTTGTTTATGTTAATTTGTTTAACTTTAAAGACCATGACAATAACTTATTTATGCCACAGAAGTGAAATTACTGAACCTACACAAATGGGTCTGATAAAAATGCTCATTTTAGAAGACAATTTCAGGTGGGATTTAGAGGTTTTTGCATCAGAGCTCTTCATATAAACACATGCTTTCACATTACTTACACTGAGAAGTAACAACTTTAAACTACTTAATTAAATATATTACTTGTGAACAATAAATTAAATTATATATACTATTAAAGTAATACTTAATTTCAAGTTATTTTAATTTGTAAGGTTTATCCTTAATCTATAGTGTTTAATTTAATTAAAATTATTCATATTTTATTTAGGAACCTACCTATACACTATTTAAACCATGAATGTTTGCTACAATTATGCAATTTATTATTGATATCAATTTATTTAATCATAAATTTTAAGTTGTAGCATCGCACGATATCATGTAATTAATCTTCTATTTGATCATGTATTTAATCTTCATTTATTGTATTGATTACATTTACTTAATTGATAATTATGTTTTTAGAAAGTAATGTATTAATGACTATAAAGATATACACTTTGCAACTATTTAACAGCTATATATAGCTTTTTTGTTTAATTTATTGATTTAGTTACATTTTAATTATTCATATACAAAAAATGTACATGTAGAAGTGTAATACATCTGGACAGTCAATATTAAATTATATTAAATGTAAAAAAAAATTAAAGAATGAGTTTTGCTAATTGAGTTGTATCTACTCAAAAGTGTTACAAATGACTAGCGTTAGTAATCATTGTCCTGTCAGCCCTTCAGGAGAAAACTTCAGAGAAAGCCACATTCCTGCGTCTGAGACATTTTGGCAACATTCTCTAAACTGTCAAATTGTCACACTCTTTTACCCTTGTGCTCTTTACACCTTTACATCACATAAGGAGTTGCCTTGTGTGATTGAGATTAATAGTTGTTACTGGTCTGTGTGTTTTACAAAGTTGCTCTCAAATGGTGTTGAACCTGTGATGCCTGAAGCCAAAAACATCTGGTACCTGTGCATACACGTTTCTACTCTCTCACTACTCAGAGATTATGTGACTTACAGAAGGACTAAGGAATTAACCCCAGGACAAATTCCTGTCAAATGGCTCTAAAGTGTTATGCAGTCTTTATTATGTAGTCTGTTGTGCATATTTGAGGGTTGTTGGTTATTTCTGTTTACATTGCATAGGTCAAAATATTAGATTTTTCTTTTATGGCAAAATCATTATAATATTAAGGAGAGATATCAAGTAAAGGTGTTCCATGTATCAAGATATTGTAAATAGCACATTGTAAATATATCAGCACTTAATTTTTGATTGGGAATGTGCATAGAGAAGAATATAATTTAGACAACTTTAAAATAGGGCTGGACGATAGATTATTTCAGCATCAATATTGTCATTTGCAAACCTGCAATAATCACAAGCAATATCAAGGTGGGATTCTAAGTATGATTTGAGGAGTTTCAAAGTTTACCCCTAGAGTGAACCATTTTCAGTTCCTTGTGCACTTCCTGAAATAAAGGTACAGGAGCTGTCACTGGGGCAGTACCTTTTTAAAAGATACATATTTGTACCCAAAGAGTCCACAGTGATACTTCAAAGGTGCATATTAGTGCCCAAATGTACCTTAAAAGTACTTTTGAGGTACCATTATGGAGCCTTCAAGTACAAATATGTGAAAATGTACTGCCCTAGTGACAGCTCTTGTACCTTTATTTCTGTGAGTGTGTTTTTAAGGCTTGGACTGTGTAAGATTTTAAGTAAGTTTAAACCATTTTGGGCACAATTAATTATTAACATTTTATCTATCTTTCATTTGTTTGATCCATCCATCATCTGCTTATTCATCATTCATTCATTCCATCCTATTGTTCATTCATTCATTCCATCCAGTGTTTGTTCATTTGTTCCATCTATCATTCATTCATTCCATCATTTGGTTGTTCCATCTATCGTTCCATCTATCTAAAAAGAGTAAAATAAACATAAATTTACATTGTTTGTTCATTTGTTTGTTCCATCCATTCTTCGCTCTTTTGTTTGTTCATTTGTTTGTTCCATCCATCCTTGTTTGTTCCATCCACTGTTTGTTCATTTTGTTTCTTCCATCATTCGTTCATTCATTCTATCCATCTTTTTCTTTATTGTTCATCTGTTGTTCCATTTATCGTTCCATCCATCGTTCCATCCATCTTTCCATCCATCATCCCATCTATTGTTCCATCCATTGTTTCAGCTATTGTCCCACCCATTGTTCTTTCTATTGTTCCATTCAATGTTTCATCTATTGTTCTATCCATCGTTCCATCTATTGTTCCATCCATCGTTCCATATGTTGTTTCATCTATCGTTCCATCTATTGCTCAAATGCACTTTAATCATTCTCTGGTTACTTTAAGGTGCACATGACTAAAAATTATGTCTGCTTGATGTTCAAAAAGTGAGCCAGATGTCAATTTAGAAAAAAGAAACACTTATTTTGACGTTCCTCAATGTCAATATGATTGAAACTGGTAAAGATTGTGAAAGATTCATTTAAAAAAATTCCATCTGTCTAAAAAGAACTGAATCAGACTTTGCAGATCTCATTGTTTGTTCTTGTGTGCAGTTTCTTTGTATTATATCGCATTCTGCAGCATAACTTTCACATTCAATTAGTCGCATGGCTGCATGCAAAAGAAAACACTGCTATTGGCCGTTGTTTGTGCTCTCTCCAATCAGCATTGCTCAAAGGCTTACGAGTGAGTGACAGCAGCATGTATTTTCACTCAAGCCCAAACAGGCCATGGCCTAGAGCTGCAATGCAAGGAATCCTCCAGTCCTACCTGCCATCCTTTTCAATACACAGAGATGGGTTGTCTGTAAGTTTAAAAGGCTCCAGTCAAACCTGTGCACTCAGGAATATGACCGTGCTCAATACTTCCAGTGGCCTCCGTCATATTTGCTAATTATTCACATTTCGTGCAGATGATAGAAGAGGTATTTTGTTCCAGACAGAGAGACTCTTTGAAACTTTGCATGATCTGTTTGTGTCCATGCACACTAGTTTTTAAAATGCTGCCTTCGGGAGATGTGTTTATTGCAACCACACATGCACAGGGACTCTCTTGTGCTCTGCCACATTTTTTGTCTGTCTAGGGTGACTTTGGCAGGGCTGCATGAAATAATGTCTTTGTTGTGTCTATCTATGTCAATCAAAGGACGGCAGCGACTCCTGACACTAAAAATCTGAGCCTCCTACTTGAAGACTACAACAGGCTTTCTGTGTGACTCCTGGAATTAGTCACATTTTCCCTCATGAGTGGGATTTCCCGGTTGGTGGAACATCTACTCCCTTTTCCCCTCCCTAAACAGATGGAATACCCAGATGGAAACAGACCCTCGCCTTGATTTTTTTTTCTGGTCAATTTAATGGTGACTCATTTTAACTGCATGCCACTGAAGTGATTTGTACAGTTAAATAACTTAATCATCCCATATAAAGAAAAAAAAAGTGTGTTATGTCTATGGGAGATGGGAATGATATGCTAGAAGAGATGTGTTCTAGAACAGCTATTCTTGGGTGGCACAGTGGCTCAGTGGTTAGTGCTGTCACTTCACAGCAAGAAGGTCACTGGTTCGAGTCTCGGCTGGGCCAGTTGGCATTTCTGTGTGGAGTTTGCATGTTCTCCCTGTGTTGGCGTGGGTTTCCTTCAGGTGCTCCGCTTTCTCCCATAGTCCAAACATGTTCTATTGACCTTATTCTCCAATGCGAAAGTGCGCTTCCAAAGTTTTTTGTGATTGTTTTAGAACTTCCGATTCAGTCGCCTATGGGAGAAATGACTAGGAATAATAAACGGCAGAAAATGGTCAAACTACTTGCTCTACAAAACAAGTTGTTTGCATTATACAGACAAAATATAATAATATAATAATATAATAATAAAATATCAGTTTGCAACATCAAGCCAGAAATATTCCAATGGCTACTTCCGCTCGAACATGGAAAAAAGCTGAGTGTGTGTATAAATGAGTGTGTATGGATGTTTCCCAGTACCACATTACAGCTGGAAGGACATGCGCTGCATAAAATATATCCTGGAATAGTTGGCGGTTTATTCCTCTGTGGCGACGTCTGAAATAGAGACTACACCAAAGGAAAATGAATGAATGAATATCTGTTCTTGGTGCCAAGCTACTTTTATAAACTGATTTTAGATTGTATTCACATTTTCTATTAAGTTACATTTTAATTTATCTTAACTGGTGATAATGTATAAACTGTAACTTCTGTAATTAATTTTTTTTTTAGTAAAACTAGGTTTTTTTTAGTTCTCTGTGTGTGACCTTGTATCACAAAGCCATTATTAATATGAGTAGGTATATTTTTGGAAAATGGCTCAAAACACTATGCACTGGTCAAAATTATAGATTATTTTTTTCTTTAACTTTGCCGAAAGTTCTATAATATCAAGTAAAAAAGTTCCATGAAGATACCTAGATTTTTGTGTAAATGAAAATAATAAATTCTGTAGATATATCAAAATAATATATATATTGGTACTATATATATTGGTAATAATAAATTCTGTATATATATCAAAATAAAATGTTTGATTAGTAATGAGCATTGCTGAGCAATTTGTTTAGACAGACTTTAAGACTATATTTTTCTCAGTAGAAAAAGAGCTATAGCAATATAGAACAGAACTCTATCAAACCACACCATTTTGTGCACTCTTGAAGTGAACTTTTTCTTTTTTTGGTGATCAGACTGACTTTATTGATCTAAATTGGACATGTCCTGTGTTTATCAGTGTCCAAATATGTCAATTCACTGCTAGCAAACAAGAATTAATATAAAACTCAATTGCTTTGTTGTTCTACAGTATGAAATGCACACTCTAAAATCCCAAACATTCTTATTTAGCTACTTGTTAAGGTGCAGTCACCATTTTTCTCTTAAAATTTACAGGCCAAATCCACTCATTCTGATTTGCTTGATTAGGTGTTTTGCATTTTAAAAAGTCTTTGCTTTAAGTTATTGTGTTATGAATTTGCAGCTCCGTTTTTTTTTATTATTATTATTTACTACAGTGTGAGATCACAACACAATCGACAAATGTCCGTTTTTGTGCACAGAAATGCATCTTGTTTTTCTCCCTTAAAATTCATGATTTCAGCATGGTATAAATGTTTGTAATTCATATTTTAGAGAGAAAAAAATATTTACCACAGACCTGTCATTGCTCATAAATAAAAAATCACAAGATAAAAATCCATAGTAATATCTTAAAGCAGCCACTGGCTAGTTAATCATCATCTTTTGACATTATGGCTCCAGGACTCTATTCCTACTCAAAGAATCTCCACCCACAGTGAAATCTGATTGGTTTAGAATTCTGTATATTTCAAAATATTCTGCTTGACTGTGATTGTGTCACTCAGTGGTGAATTTTCGCTTTCATTGTGGATAGACGGATCACTCAGGACTCATGTTGGGGCGGTTTGTGCCATGCTGAGACTTCTTTACGGTGGTCACATTCCCAGAGCAGCTGCTCCGCTTGTTACTGGCTCTTTGCAGATGTGAGCTGCGGAAACTGCTAACCATTTTCAAAGCATGTAAAAAATGTGTGGTTTTTCTCTGCTCCTTTGCAGTTCGCAAAGAATATGTTAAAAATAAAATAATTTTTTCCATCGTTCTGCTGTTCATATAATGTCAGCGTGGTCAGCCACAATGTTATTTTGTTTCGTTATTAATTTTCACACTTTTTTAAAAATACCACACAATTACAGACCCTCATTCAAAAAGAGAGAGCAGCCTTTAAATTTATAGCCTAAAGACAGGTATTTAGCAAGAACTGCGATAGAGAGGAACAGAACAAGAGGGAAGAAAAGGGAGGGCAAAGCGAGCAGGGTTGGAAACACACCCACTCGTCTGCATGGATCTTCTCTTTTGCTTTCTGAACCATCAGACCGGGTGTAAAGAGCAGTTCAGGTGGTTTAAACAGACCGGCAGAAAGTGTGAAACTGTGGCTTCACACTAGGATAAGAAATGGCTGTGTATAAAGGTTATAGAACGTACTCTACTGACAGTGTTGGCAGTGATGTGGTCTTCACAGAGGACAATCTTTATCAGGGGATGCTGAGGGCCATGGATGAAAGAAAAGGTACTGTGGAAATGCTCTGTTTTATACTAAATTGTTTATTTTTAATTGTTAAAACATGTCTTTTCAATCGACAAAATCTGCTGAAGTTGTTTAGAATGTGGTATTTTGCTTTAGTCGAGTGACACATGTTTGAGGTTTTGGTTTTACTCTTAAGTTACTTTTAGTGATGCTATCAAGTTATTATTCTGGATAATTATCGGCCCCCTCTGGACAGGCCAAATATACTTGTAGTCTTTCCAACAAGTAATACTAAGTGTAAAGATATCAAATGAAAGTTTTGGGGCTCCAAAAGGGAGGGGCTTTTGCAAAGGCGGATCCTAATTCTGAGTTGGGGTCCTGTGTGCACATGCGTGGCATGTTGGAAAAGAGGTCACAGTTTGGGTCCAACAAAACTTAAACATTGTAAATGTTCTTGCTTTATTTTTTTAACTTTGATTTACGCTGACACATTACTTCATAGAGTAAAAATATATTCCCGCAAGGTATGCTTTCAGTTTTATGCGTGTCAAACTCAGTGCAGAGATATGCATCTTTCTTCAGATCTTGTGTTTCAGAGCATGAAACCTGAAAACTTACCTTGGCTTTTAGATGAAGGTGTTACCTTTCCATTATGTGGTTCTACGGGTCTGTTTTTGCTTGGAATTTTAAGTGCCCCCTTAATCCAGCCTTGACCCGTGTGACAATTTAGGTGGTCACACATTTTAGAGCTGTTCTCAGATCAGTTCACTGTTAAAATTTGATCACAAACAGACCAAAAAGCTCTGTCTATATGCAGTTTATGCCTGTAGAAGTCTAATATATGTGAACAAATGTAAATTTCATATTATGACACACAAATTTAAGTTCAAATATGCAACATATATTTCAAAATATTACAAAAATGTAAAAATGTGCAATCACAGTACATATATTTAATATATAACCGCTTACAAATATATACAGTATATATGATCAACTATATATGTAAACTATATTAAATGCAATTATTCATATTATGCCATATATAGATATGTGTGTGTGTATGCAGTGTTATTTGTGCAGAAAATATGGTTAATAAAGGACGTAAAGAACAGTGACTCATTATGCTTTCAGAGCAACTGGTTTACGTGACAGTATGAGCTTTAAGAAACAGGAAGTGATATAGTGATGCCAAATGGCATTGTTCACCATGGCAACAGAACAACAGAACAACAACGTGCATCAAGTGCCCTACGGGTGTTTTGTTTTGCCCTGTTGTCCTGAATGACCTTATCTCATCGTGTTTTGATGAAATAGTGAGAAATACTGGAACTTTTAAGGCCTTATCACAAGTTTAAGATTTGTTTTGTTGGTTTGTTGTTAAACTTCAGTCATGCTTGCTGATCATCAGAAATTACATCAGTTTTAGTAGTCTTGTGACTGAGAATGAAGAGATTCAGATGCCTTTAAATGCTGTCTGAAATTGTGACCATGGACCACAAAACCTATTATACTGTAAGTGTACACTTTTGGAAACTGAGATTTATGCATTGTCTGAAATGTGAATAAATAAGCCATCCATCCAGGAACACTTTGCTAAGATTCTATGAAACTTGTTTGAAAATCTGAAATGTTTCAAAAAATGTAAATTGTCCAAATTAAGTGCAATGAACATTACTATTCAAAATGAATGGTAGGTAGGGTACCAAATGTCTTTATGGAACATGATCTTTATTTAATATTCTAATGATTTCTGGCATAAAAGAAAAATATAGGTATATTTTATAAATATTATATTGACCAATACAGTGTATTTTTTTCTATATCCAGAAATATACATGTAAAATACAACACTGTTTTTGTGGCCCAGGGTCACAAATTAGCATTTTCCCATGGCTCGTGTGTGCTGGTTCAATTAAATCATATTCATGGCAATTAATAGGTTGTTATCATTGGCTTTAAAGTAAAATAGCTGAGCATGAGAAAAGGAAGAAAAGAGGCTTTTTCAATCAAATGTTCTTTGAGATAAGTGCCATTTTAAATGCATTTATAGTGATTGTTTTTATGTTACTGTAGTTCAAGTGTAGCTTCATCAAAAAGTTAAATTGGGCCTGATTTAATTTAATGCATTAGTCTTATATTAGTATTGAATCCTTAGCCAGAATCATTGTGAAACCCACTAGTTTCAGGTGGTGGAACTGTTGGAACATCTCATTCTTTTTCAAGCCTTGAAGCAAGTTTCCACATTAATATTTAATGACATTGGTAATAATAGTAATTTGAGATTAAGGTAAATGCGGAACATTTGAATGCCTCTAAATAAATTGAAAAGCAAATAAACTAATGAAACAGTCCTTGCAAAAACCAGTGTAGAGTCAATCGTGGGTTTCCCAGAAGCATATTAGTTCAAGATTATGTTTATTTGTCTGTAGGAAGTCACAGGTTTAGTCACTAAGGTCTGAACTTCAACGGATGAAATCCATACAAACTGAAAAACATTCAAATGAAGTCAGTAAACTACAGTGAAACTAGCAGAAATCCAGTCACCCGCACCAGTGGAATGTTTTTAAAATGCTCAGATGAACAGATATAGACCGCTAATTTTCATTGTGGTATCTCTAAGATATGCTCTTGTTCATAACATGAGGGCCCACCCAGTCAATGTGCACAATTTTGGTTGATGGTGAATACCATGGAGAAGACTTTCTCTTATAGAAAAGACTCTTAAATTCACTCCAAAGAAGGATTTATTTGAAGTGAAATACAGTATAGCTGGCAATAAGGTGAAATGTAGCTATTGAATATAGCAATAATGCATTATGAGTGCTATACAATATATAATATGACTTAATATTGCTATAATTCTATAATAATATTGCTGCTACTTTCTGTTAATATAAAACACAGCATATAAAATTATCTAAATAATAAAAAATAAAGCTACATTTTCAGCATCCATTATTTTAGTCTCCAGTGCCACATTATCCTTCTGAAATATACTGATTACTTCTCAAAAATATATTTTGTTAAAAAGGTAATGCTAATAGGCATGTTTATTTGAAAAATCTGATGAATGTAAGGTGTAAAAGCATTCATTTGAAAGAAATGCCTTTCCTAAATGTCAGTTTAAAGCACCCTTGCATTGAAAATAAACTTTTGATAGCATTAAAACTGTATTGAAGCCTATGATTATGCATTCTAAATCCGCTAAACATTTGCTTCTCTAAAATCCTTATCATGTGGAACCACATAAAACTCACTATAATAACCACACAGGGCACTATTATCCATAAAAAGGAGAAGTTCTCATCAATTCAGAAGTTTCCATTGTGTGTTATATAATGTTGACTGTTTTCCAGTGTCTCTCTCTGATTTGATTAACTGTAACCCATTTTTTAATAAAAATGTATCTTTTTGTGTCTTGCAGATGAACGGGATCGAGTACAGAAAAAGACCTTTACAAAATGGGTGAACAAGCATCTGTTTAAGGTATTAACATCAACTGAAATTAGAAGTTGCATAGTATTTTAACAGCAGTTTATCCATGTCTTGCCATGCCACACAGTAACAGTTAAAGGGACAGTTCACTCAAAAATAAAAATTCTGTCATCATTTACTCACCCTTGACTTGTTCCAATCCAGATAGAGTTTTTTTTTTTTTTTTTTGGTTTTGTTGGATGTACCGTAAAAGAAGATATTTTGAAGAATGTTGGAAATGTGTTACTATTGACATTCATATATTTGTTTTTCCCTACTGTGGGTGTCAATGGTTATCATTTCCAATTGGTTTGGAACTTTTCAACATTTCCATCTTTCAACATTTCTAACATCTTTCAAAATAGAATAAAAAAAAACTCAGTTTGGTTTGGAGTCAAGAGTGAGTAAATAATGACAAAATACATTTTTGGGGGGAGAACTAACCCTTTAATTCAATCACATTTTTCTTTTTTCTCAATGGCTTGATTCTAAAGCTAAGATCATTAGTGTGACAGTGACCATGTTAACTGGACTGGACAGAAAAAGAAAATTGGACTGACACAATTTCAATTTACAAGAATTTCTATGTTAAGCTGCTTTGACACAATCTACATTATAAAAACACCATAGAAATAAAGATTAATTGAACACACTGCAGATAAATCTGGTTGACAGTTCACTTTTTAGAGCTCAACGCTGTTCTGTAAACATATAGTTCAGTATTTTACAGGGGTGACAACAGTATTCAGCAACGGAATTAACTTACAAAAAATCAGGAAGCAACAAAAATACCTTTACAGAAATTCTGTGCAATGTGTATGACATTAAATTAGAAAGAAAACCAAAATATAAGCATTTTAAAACAACATATTTAAAAACATGTGGCGGTGCAGTGGGTAGCACAAGCGCCTCACAGCAAGAAGGTCACTGGTTTGAGTCCTGGCTGGGTGAGTTGACATTTATGTTTTCCCCATGTTCGCGTGGGTTTCCTCCGGGTGCTCTGGTTTCCCCCAGTATAGGTGAATTGGGTACGCTAAACTGTCTGTTGTGCATGTGCGTGAATGTGTGTATGGATGTTTCCCAGTAATGGGTTGCAGCTGGACGGGCATCCGATGCGTAAAACATATGCGTTATAAGTTGGCGGTTCATTCCGGTGTGGTGACCCCAGATTAATAAAGGGACTAAGCCGAAAAGAACATAAATGAATGTTCAAAAATGTATTTTTCTTGTTACTTATTTAAAGAAATCTCTGAAAAGATTTGAAAGCCTTGGTTCATGCATGTTGCCAAATCTTTACAGCATTCAAAAACAAGTCCATAATGAAGGAAAATGTATCCAAATACTGTATTGAAATGACATTATAACTGTAAAAACTTGATTGATTTATGAGCCAAAAAACAAGCCCATACAGTAGATGCTTATAGTAAGTGGACATGGCAACACTGCAAGAGCGTGCTTTGTGAAGCAGCTTTCATAATCAAACAAAACAAGATGCCTCTGTGTGTTTGCGGTTTACTTCAAACTCCATTGCATGATCACTGTAATATTAAATTGGTCAAAAATAGTGCAGATGCCTGAACAGTACTTGTGGATACAGCGGTGTCAACCATCACAATTTTGTGAGTGAGTCATGTTCTGACTATTCACTGGTTGTGTAAATCTGTACTTAAATGCAGTTGTCACTTTTGTAACTATTGAGTCTGTACTGATTAAGAATACCATTCAGCTAAAATTAGCTCGAATTGTGATTACCCCATTTATTTATTGGATTCAGCATATTAGCATTAGCACATCATTGTCGAGATTTATTTCCAGGCACTCAATAAGCATTAGTAATTAGCACATCATTGTTTAGATTTATTTTCTTGCTTTCAAACATACACACTAAATGCCCCTTTCACACTATTTAATAACAGGGATAAATATATAGTCACAAATTTTTGTCCACCAGCTCACCAACAAAAAATAAATAAATAAATAAAGCCAGTAAAATACCAATCTTGCTTTAAAAAATGTTTATAGATAATTCAAGATAAACGTAAATGCAGAATATTGCTTCAAACTAATTGAGAAGCAAATTAAAAAGCAATACAGTGCCGGTGGATCTGTATGGGGAAGCAGTCTTGATTTCACACAGTCATTTTAGTTCAAGATTTTCTTTCTGTTTTTGTCAGGAAATCACTGGTTTAGTCACAAAGACCAGAAAATATCTGAACTTAAGTGAACGCACAACAAACTGCCTATGTGAAACTGAAAAAAAACTTGAAGAGTGCAAGTATTTAAAGGGATAATTCACCCAAAATTTTAAACTCAGTCATTATTTACAGTACTCCCATTTACTTGTTCTAAGTCTGTATCACTATTTCTACACTAAAGATGATGTTTTGGTTAAAGCTTTAACTATTGTCTTACACAATGTTCGTTTTTCCTACTATGGAAGTCAATGGTTACAGCTTTAATTAAAATATCTTTTTTTAGTGTTAATTTTTATTTTGAGTTTTTCTCGATTGCTTTGGCACATTTTTCAAAACAGACTTAACATTCTCTAAACTGTGAGTGCAAATCTCAAACCTGTTTAATGGAACATCAGAACTTTATTGCATGTCTGCAAAATCTAGTTACTCCCCCAAAACATTTCATGCATGCTTCAAAACCTAGGTATTGTGTCAGTAATTTGACCAAAGCCACCAAAATATAAAGTGTAGTTGTCATCGCGTGAGCCACACTGCTTGGAATGATTCGTTTTTTGATTCACCAGGACAGTCAATTAAAGTTTAAAACATGAACATTTGTATTTTTACAACACAGTTTATTTATTTATGTACTAATGTATTACATGCTGAGTGCAATCTTGCTTGTCCAAAATACTGTATTGTATATTTCATATTTAAAAAAAAAAAAAAAAAAAAAAAACATCCATGAAAAAAAAATTCTTGGTGGACATCCTGTCACTCTTGTTGGCCTTGCCAGAGATTTTATTTCTTCCAATTGCTCTTCCACAAGCATGTTGCTGCAGTTCAGGATTGTGAATGTAGTGATTGTGCTGAATAGTGTATAGACAGTGCTCAGCTTAATTCAGTACACCCCGTTTTGAAAAAAAAAATAATAATAATATTAAACAAAACAGATTTATTAAACACAATTTATTTAAAAAGATATATTTATTAAAATATTATATTAGTTACAGAGCAACTTTAGAAATAGAAAGATAATAAAATTCAATTCAAGCAAAATATTGCAAAATTAAAATAAATAAAAATAAATAAAAAAATACAACCTGCAAAATTTCAACAAAATTTTCAGATTTTTGCTTCTCTTGATTTTTCCTCTTTTTAATTTTTTTCTAATACATATAAATTTGGGTGTACTGTTTTTTTTGGACCATTATTGTAAGTTATTTTGTTAGATAAGCTCCAGATTTGGCTTCAGTGCTGACTAATCTAATGTATATGCACAAATACATTATAGCTTCCAATTAAAAATGTGAATTTAAGAGATAGATATGTGAGGGGTGTACTAATATAATCTGAGCACTGTATATATATATATATATATATATATACACTGTATATAACTACATGAACACTTTATACAACTACACTACCAAACTTGATTGATAAATATATAACGCAATTTAGCAGACATTACAAACAATGTCAATAATTGATATGTATGATGTAAACATGCACGTATACAAATGTTTAATAATTGAATCAATTGTTTTGAGTGTGATGGCTTACGCGATGAAAAATGATTGAGAAGTTGTGAAGAGTTTGACAGTTTAAATGAGAATTGACTCATAAGTTTTGATCAACAAACCATAGGGAATAATTTTTTGTCTAAACTACAAACAATTGTACTTACTGTTTGCACACATGTACCAAAGCATTTGCAATTTTCTTAAATCAATAAGAAATGTCACTCTGAAGTGAACAATAAGCTAATTGTTGTAAGATCTAAACTTACTGTTTTGAAAAATAAAAGTTCCAGTCGAGAATTGAGCCAAATTGAGAAAAACTGCAATTTAGTGTTCAAATAAAATACTTCATAAAAGTTTGGAACCAATTGAGGGTGAGTACATTTTCTTTTTTGGGTGAATTAACCCTTTTAAATCAGCAGATGACAAAACTGCAGTATTATTGTGGATATAACATGGTGGTGGTGTAGCATAATGATAAATTGTATCAATATCTCAAGGCTTTGTTTTGAAGAAGCCAACTAATGACAGCGTTGACAGCTGTTCCATTGGAAACTCTTAGCAGATACTAAAACTACACAGACAACATTGTTATTAGTCTGTCATTAAGTCTGAAATAACAGTGTGTGACACGCTAAGTGCGAGCGTGAAAATGATAGGAGCTTGTGTGAGTGAGAATGAGGAGAACGTTAGTTCTGCAGGATAACCGGTATGTGAAAACATATGGCAAATGTGTGTGTAACTGCTACTGCTGGATGGCCGAATAATCATCCTGTACACACCCAGTATACTGCAATGCTGAAAGATGCTGCTTATTTATTTATGAGCAAGTGAAGATGAGTCATCAACATCTGCTCTCATTTTATATCCCCAAAGAAACAGATTATTTTCTTGGTACCAGCTGGATTTCGTCCAATAGTCTGCCCCACAGACGCCCCTCCTGTCCTGGGCTGCTCTCATGCACAGTTGCAACAGCTTGAAAAGAAAGCGTTACCAAGTAATTCGATGGCAGAGAGAGTTTTTACACACCACAATTAAAAAACACATGCAAATAGGAAAAACACCAGCAAATAAAGAAAACATCCTGATCGGTTTGACAGCGCAAGTGTTGCAAATCCTCACAATGCAAACACAAGTGGATTATGCACTGCTAATTCTCACAACACATTTTGATCTGAAAAAACAATGAAAAAGTTTAATAAAATTAGCACGTTGTATTTGTATTTTGCTGCCGTTTCCATTATTAGCTTATACTAAAATAATATTTGATACTTAAATAATATCCAGCAGTTTATTTTGATCTCGTTTTAACACTTAATTATCCTTGAAATGATATTTAAGTGTAAGTTAAGTTCATTTTAAGTTATCTTATAATGTTTCACAATTATTGATGAGTTTATTTAAGCCACTAATATGCTAAATACAAGGGAATTGTGTAATCAGGGTGTTAAAGAAAACAAAACAACTGCCTTTACAACTTCACTGACCAATAGTCACTGGACAATAAGCAACCATAGCTGTCCCTTTTTTTGTAAACTGTAGTTCATCTGCTTTAAATTGTGTTTGTTATTTGAGGATTTGTTGTGTGTTCTGTTTGTATACATTGCAAGGATTTGTAACGTGTTGTCAAACCAATAATGGTTTGCTTAATTTGCTGGTGTTTTTTCTATTTGCATGAGTTTTAAGTTGCAGCGCATTGAGCTCTCTCAGCCACCGTTCAAAAATGGGATCAAATAGAAATTTGAAACAACAGTTTTGTCACTGTAACAAGCAGAGTGCTGCAGTGTAATAAACGGTCAAAACAAGGATGTTTGTGCTTTGGAATAACTGATATACTGTTTTTAAGGCATTTTCTGAAAGTTTTATGACCTTTTATTTTATTAAGGAACTATATTTAAAATGTCCAACTCTTATTGTGTGTATTTCACACTGATCATGACCACGGCAAATAGAAATATAAAATATTTCAGTAAATTTAATTCTAAATACATTTGGCACTCTTTATTGGTAGTGTTATATTTATCTTAATGTGAAGACAAAAAATTGTGTAACAACAACAACAACAACAGAAAACTAGTGGTAAAGTTGATTTGTTTTCCATCCAAGAAAGTCCATAAAGTTGCACAAATTTTTCTTAACGTTTCTTCCTCTTGCTTATGCCATAGATACAAAAAGTATTGTACGTTTAAATAGCATGCATGATTTTTGGATATAACTCTTATATAATATAATATTAATGACTAACTTTGCAATTTGTTTTTACATTAATATAAATCTATAGAATGAAATATCGTTGTAATTCTATGAAAATGCTATAATATACAAGTGTCATAGAATCCAAAAATGAATTAATCTCGCTATGGCTTGCAAATCGTGACATTCTGATCCATTGTTTTGGCCATACACAATCAGATATTGTTTCTAAACAGGAAATTAAACACCCAAATTTACAATTCAAATCAGCTAATGAGAACATAACTTAAATAGCCAGTGACACAACAATACACAAATGACAGTCGCCCTCAAAAATGTAGGTTTACATCATTCAGGATCAAAACACTTTCATTTTTTTTGCCATAAAATACAGGGTGACTTGGTGGCTCACAGCAAGAAGGTTGCTGGTTTGAGTCCTGACTGGGCCAGTTGGCATATCTGTGTGGAGTTTGCATGTTCTCCCTGTGTTGGCGTGGGTTTCCTCCAGGTGATCCGGTTTCCCCCACAGTCCAAAGACATGCAGTACAGGTGAATTGAATAAACTAAATTGGCCATAGTGTATGTGTGTGCATGTGAGAGTTTCCCAGTACTGGGTTGCAGCTGGAAGGGCATCCGCTGTGTAAAACAAATGCTGAATAAGTTGACGGTTTATTCCACTGTGATGACCCCAGATTAATAAAGGGACTAAGATGAAAGAAAATGAATGAATGAAAATACAGTACGCATCATGAAATTCAGCAAGGATCTGGTCACTGTAAACTCATTTCAGAGACTTCCCTGCTCTGATTGGTCAGGTGGCCCAATCTATTGTGTTTGGCCTACCACTTTTATCTCAAATCCAAAAGAAAACATCCTTTAGCGTATGTGAATACCAGGCTTTCTCTGTACTTGTAAACACACTGATATGTGTGAAAATTGCTTTTTCTAAACAAACACCATCTGGCTTTCAGCTGAATTTTACTCCTGTTTCCGTGTTTCCCTGACTAGATGATCATAAGAATTGCAGCTTTTGCTGAACTGTGATCTAAGGCTGTGCGATTTGGGGAAAATATCCAAATCCTTTTTTTTTTTTTTTTTTTTTTACAGATATTGCAATTTTTATTTGATTTGCGATTTAATTTTATAGCAAAGCTTCACCTCAATAATCTGTAGCTATATATAATCATAGCGTCTTACTGCTAAAATGCAGTGAGTGTTAAAAATGGAATAGAAAAGATATTTACTTTCTTAAACATTTGTTCAAATAGTTTTTAAAAAATTCAGAAAACAAACATTCATTTTACTCTGGAGCTTTGGAATTTGAAACCAAAATATATTCTTTATATAAATATATGGATTAATTTATCTATTAATAGGTGTTTGTGTGTTTTTTTTTATTTTTTATTGTGGTTGCTCCACATAGTTCAGTTGCACAATTCTGATTGGGCAGAACGAAAGTGTACCCGCTCAACTGGCTAGTACTGTCCCACACACACATTTTCTCTGGGCTGAGGAAATGAAATTGAAATATGTATGTATGTATGTAAATTGAAATATGTCTCTTGTGATTAGCTAATTGGAAATTTTCAATTCACGATTGAGATTTCATTTCGATTAATCACACAGCCCTATCGTGATCCTTGATTTCATTTCGATTAATTACGCAGCTCAAGGTGTAATATGTGATTATCATCCATTCATTCATTTTCTTTTCGGCTTAGTCCCTTTATTAATCCGGAGTCGCCACAGCGGAATGAACCGCCAACATATCCAGCAGTTGTTTTATGCAGCGCATGCCCTTCCAGCTGCAACCCATCTCTGGGAAACATCCATACATTCTCATTTACACACATACACTACGGACAATTTAGCTTACCCAATTCACCTTACCCAATCTGATTATATAAAAAAATAATATTAGAACAGCTGTTAAACTGTTCTGGTTTTTGGATTGTGCTATACTGGATTTTGTTCCTCTGAAAACACACAAAAATATTTTTTTAATATATTTTTTGTCTTGTTTAGTGTCCAATTATCTAAAAATTCTTAAATCAAGAAGCTTTTTCTAGACAAGCAAAACATATTGTTTTAAGAAATTAAGTAAGTTTTTCCATAAAAAGATATAAATAATCGGCCAATGAGAAGATAAGCAGTATAAACTTAAATCAAAAGGAAAAACAAGATTACTTTGTTTAGCCCGTTGGCATTTTATAAAGGGAAAACTCACTTAATTTTGGCATATTATTTCTTAAAACAAGAAAATATTTATTTTTGCTTCTCTAGAAAATGCTTCTTGAGTTAAGAGTGTTTAGATATTAGGACTAGAAACAAGACAAAAAAAAAATCAAAGAGTCTAAGAAAAGCACGGTGAAGGCTTAGGGTTTGTTCGGCGGTCTGTGGTTCAGATCCAGTGACTGCAAGATTTTGCTGTGGGTTGTTCATGCGCTGTAAGGAAATCCTTCTCATATTGGATTCAGCCGTTTGAGATGGAAACCTGGACGCAGCAAAGCCTTTCTGTCTCTCATTTCACTCTGGGCAGCCTTAAAGATTAAAAAAAGATTTATTAACAACAAGTTGCCAAAATAATGGTTTCAGCAGATGTGCTAGTGAAGTTTCGTTGGCATTTCAGACTTAATATAAGCTTTTGAATTACATTCTAACATGGATGCTGTATCCCACATACAGTACACGTTATATTTGATTTGTTACTTCACCTAATAAAATGAAACAAATTTGTCCATGTCCATATTAGCCATCAGCCAATTTGTTAATACATTTAAATATCTGGTAAAACTTTACCATAATTCATACTATGAATCATTTATTAAGCATTATAGCAAATAGTTCATTATTTGTTAAGCATTAACTCTACATTATTAGATACTAGTAAGCCGTAAGCAGTTTATAAGTATACAAATGCTGTACTCTTGATTCTTGACCTACAATATAAGCACATGCATAATGTGCTTATTGATTGTGTTTTCATACTTTGTTAATAATGTATTTTTCATTACTAAATTAAGTATTGCATTCTTTACAAACCAGTTATTTAAGAATAGTTGGTGGTTTTTAAAGATCATTCAGATTGCATAAGTATATTAACATTTATATATCTTATCATTCAGGCATGTAATAATAGTTACTTTTTATGTTAATAAATGTTTTATTGACTCAACTTCATCCAGTTTTAATCTACAGTGAAGACTATCTATGCTTTGCAAATCCCTTATACTGTAGATGACAATTAAAAGATGAGATTGCAAAGATAATTTTTCATTGGATACAGTTTCATTTGTGCATCTTGTTATGAATTGAAATAAAATAAAGTTGTTAATTTTTTTTCCTGTTTAGAATATAACTGAGCCTTTAATTGTCATTTCTAAAGGATTTATAAAGCGTAAGAATAAGTCACAAAACTTGATGAAGTTGAAAAAGGATTTATTAACATACAAAGTATTAATATGTGCCCGAATGATTAGAAATAATAATATAAGATAAGATTTAGTGCGGCGCCACGGTGGCGCGTGAGTAGCACGTTCGCCTCACAGCAAGAAGGTCGCTGGTTCGATCCCCGGTTGGGGCAGGTCCCGGTTGGGCCAGTTGGCATTTCTGTGTGGAGTTTGCATGTTCTCCCCGTGGTTGCGTGGGTTTTCTCCGGGTGCTCCGGTTTCCCCCACAGTCCAAAGACATGCGGTACAGGTGAATTGAGTAAGCTAAATTGTCCATAGTGTATGTGTGCGAATGAGAATGTATGGATGTGTTTCCCAGAGATGGGTTGTGGCTGGAAGGGCATCCGCTGCGTAAAACAAATGCCGGATAAGTTGGCGGTTCATTCCGCTGTGGCGACCCCGGATTAATAAAGGGACTAAGCCGAAAAGAAAATGAATGAATGAATGAAGATTTAGTGCATTTAAACAAAACAGATTTATTTATTAAAATAATAATTTAGTCATCGAGCATCTTTAGAAATTGAAAGTCAATACAATTAAATTCAAGCAACATTTATCAAAAACAAAATATTTATCTACAACATTTCAACTAAATTTTATTTTTATTTTTTTGCTTCTCATGATTTTTCCTCTTGTAAAATTTTTATTTAGTATTTTCAATTACATTTAAATTGGGTGTACTTGTTTGTGGACTGTTAACCTCAGTTGTTTTGTTAAATAAGCTCCAGATTTGGATTCGGTACTGGCCAGTGGTGGATTTAGGCATGGGCAATATGGGCAGTCACCTAGGGTAGCATGGGGAGACTGTGCAAAAAAAAAAAAAAAACGTGCCCTTTGAGTAATGCTCTTTGAGAAACTTAAAGTAATCACAAAATAAGGACGTTAGGGGCCATTCACATTTGACGTCTTTTGGATGCGCAAGTTTGTTGCTGTATGTGCAACCAAATTAACACTGGTGAAAGAAGAGATGATGTGTCAGGGAGGTATGACTTAACATTAATTCTCGCTCATAAGGTCTAAGACAACAGATAATTCTATAAAACATGCTTTTTTTTATTTTTTCTTTTGTATTCTATTGGTTTCATCATAGATTGTCATAATATTCTGGCAAAAGATTTCAAAAGTGTTCTTAGCTTATCACTCCAGTCACAGTCTACATTGTTTTCCAGTTAAATTTAGGATTGTTTTCTGTTATTTATAGAGAATAATTATTGTATAGTAATAATAATATTAATAATAACATTTACACTAGAATTGCCACTGGTACTGACTTATTTAATGTATACAATATTGTATAGCTTCCTATTAAAAATATGAATTTAAAAGATAGATTTGTGAGGGGTGTACTCATATACTGTATGCTGAGCACTATTACTCATTTACTTCTGCAATCTGAATGATCTTAAAAAAAACACCAACTATTCTTAAATAACTGGTTTGTAAAGAATGCAATACTTAATTTAGTAATGAAAAATGAATCATTACAAAGTATGAAAACACAATCAGTAAGCACATTTAAGCATGCTTTTATGTCAAGAAAACAGCATTTGTAGCTGTATTTATAAACTGTTTACTAGTGTCTAATAATGTAGAGTTAATGCTTAACAAATAGTGAATGAACTATTTGCTAATGCTTAATAAATGATTCATAGTGTGTATTATTATAGTCTTACCAGTCTTACCAAAAACTCTGTATTGTTTCATGTGTGTTCATTTCATGTTATACCCCTGTGTGTCTCTATGTCATGTACAGTTCTCATCGTATTTCCCATCTGTTCCAACATTTCTCTCTTTATCTCTCCATTTCTCATCTTTTCCGTCATCTTTCTCTGTCAGCACTGGAAGGCAGAGGTAGGTGGTGTCTGTGATCACACCTTTGCAGAGTGACATTACCTGCATGGGTTTCACATGCACCTTTTACATCGGAATCTAAAGCTAACACACACCCTCCCTGCCTTCCGCATGAAGCGTGGTTTTCTTAGCTTTCTAACACTAATGATGTCTCCCCCTTGTGTTTTCTGTCTCCTATAATGCACTGTGTTTATGACTTCATCCTATAAATATTGTCTTCATTGTTGGATACAGTTTAGTGGTCCACAAATAGAGAGATTTTTTTCAACACATTTCTAAACATAATGGCTTTAATAACTCCTTTCTAATAACTGATTTCTTTGCCGTAATGACAGTACATATTATTTTTCTAAATATTTCTTCAAGATACTATAGTATTAAGCTTAAAGTGACATTTAAAGGCTTTATTAGGTCAATTTTGCAAGTTAGGGTAATTAGTCAAATCAATTTATAACGATGGTTTGTTCTGTAGACAACTAAAAAAAAAGCTTCTATTGACCTTAAAATGTTTAAAAGACTGCTATTCTAGCTGAAATAAAACAAATAAGCGTTTATGCAGAAGAAAAAATATAATAGGAAACACTGTGAAAAATTATTTGGTCTGTTAAACATCATTTGGGAAATAGTTAAAAAGAAAAAGGGCTAATAATTCTGACTTCAACTGTATGTAGAGATCTGTCTCTTTCTTGTGTGAGAAAGTTCAGTTCAAACGACCTTATGAGCCCATATTTTGAATAGACACTGGGAGCAGCACAATATTTGTGGTTCAAATGTTCTGTTTGTAGTATTTATGCTTACAAAACAGATTTTAGGATTCAGACGTAGGCAGATAAGGACATGAAAGTTTGAAAGTAAATACTGTATGGGGTGAAACTAAAAACTAATAATGACAATATAACTATTTCGGAAATTGTATGGCTAGCTTGCAAGTAAATTATAGATGTATATAAAAAAAAAAAAAAACGAATACATGTTATACTAAAAAGTATTGGCTTGGTAAGATTACATTCTCTGATGGAAAACGTGATATGTGTCTTAAAGGGACAGTTCACACTAAATATTTTGTCACTATTTACTCACCCTTCACTTGTTCCAAACCTGATTGAGTCTCTTTCTTCTGTTGAATGCAAATTTTTTTTTTTTAAAAAGAGAGATTTTGAAAAATGATGGAAACCAGTAATCATTGACTTCCCTAATACTGTTTTTTTTTCTATCTATGGAAGTTAACAATTTCCAACATTGTTTAGAGTATCTTCTTTTGTTTGCAACAGAAAAAAGTAAATAGTGAGTACATTTTTATTTTTGGGTGAGTTAACCCTTCTAATAAATCTCCTAAATATGCTGATATGGTGCGCAAACATTTTGTTATTTCCAATTATTTTTAACATTTCTTATTATAAATATTGAGAAAAGTTGTTTAATTTTGTTCAGGATTTTTTACTTTACATTATATATTACTTTATCAAGTTGATTCTCATATAATTAAAACAAATGTTGAAACATCTTTATTTTTTTAAGTGAAATTACCTAACACAAGTTTATGACTTATTCAGTTTATTCGATCAAATTATTTTTAAAGTGTATAGAGTGTTCCAAAGAACAGCTTTGATTTTAAACAGTCTTTATTGATTAATGAAGAATAAAATAGTTAATTATTAAAAATTATCACTCATCTAAACTTTGGAATTCTAATATATATTATGTTGTACCTTACTGTAAAGATTAAAGCTAATTTTATAATACAAAAGACTAAACGATTCCTTTGATAAGTTGAAATCCCGTCTTTCGGATGAGCCGTTAAACCGAGGTCCTGACTCTCTGTGGTCGTTAAAAATTCCAGGATGTCCTTTGGGTTTAACCTCGGCATCCTGGCCAAATTCGCCCACTGACTATTAATAGCGTCCTAACCCCATATCATAATTGGCTTTATCACTCTGTCTCCTCTCCACCAATCAGCTGGTGTGTGGTGTGCGGTTTGGCGCAATATGGTTGCCATTGTGTCATCCAAGTGGATGCTGTACGCTAATGGTGGATGAGGAGATTCCCCCCAAAAATGTCTAAAGTGTTTTGAGTGTCCAGAAAAGCGCTATATAAACGTAAGGAATTATTATTAATAAATGTTAACCATCACAATCTACAATTAACCAACCAATTATAATCAAGAGTTCCAGAAAATGTTCCTTTCATTATATAGTCTTCCTTTTATTAAAACTAATTTGTAACCGTGATTTCCTTTCTTATTCAGGCTCAGCGGCACATCACAGACCTGTACGAGGATCTCAGAGATGGACACAACCTCATCTCGCTGCTGGAGGTGCTATCCGGAGAGACACTTGTAAGTAAACAATGATGTCAAATCAGATTTTCCATCCACGAACCCACTCAAAACCTACTTCCAAACATCGAAACCTGTAATTCTGCTTCCGCAAGGCTTTAACTTAACACAAGCCCCTCCTCTTCCTGTGTCCTTTTGCATCTTAAACCTTACAGATTGTGTTTAAATGAATTTACCCTTTAAATCTGCATCCGACTGTCTAGTTTTCTACTTTAACATCCTCAATGTCGTCTCCTTCAGATTTGTTTTGCATGCAAACGTGGCATTCAGATCTGTATGACAAGTGGACGTAACCACGCATACAGAAGCGTATTAATAGGAATGAATGTCCCCTCACATCCCCCCATCTCGATGAGCACTTCTACTGTGATTGTGTCTCTTTTTTGCATTGCGTCTCACTTCTTTTAACACATTAACAATCTTGACATTTTCTGCCTCAGTTTCAACTCTGCACCGGTTTGACCCCCTTGACCATTCCTTTTTCAACTTCCTGTTTGCTCACCTCTGCCCTGACCTTGACCCCTTTGCCTTTGCCTCCTCTCTTGCGATGCTCTTGCTGTGGTAGCCGAGGGAGCGAGACGTTGTCAGGAATTCGCGGTTGGTGAGTTGGGTCTGAAAATTTCCGGCTCGCCACCCTGGAAAAAAAAGGGGTGTGGCATGTGTCACTGCCAGGGGAAATGTGTCGTGCATGATGTCACTTCCTGTGTCTTGTCGCTTGTTGGCAGTGCTGTCCTTCCCTTATGTTTTCAATAAAAGTAAAAAAAAAGTCAATTAAAATTAATTAAATTATGGTTTTAAAGGAATTTCTTGAAGGAACCTTCCACTTTTTTTTAGAAAATAGGCTCATTTTGCAAGTCTTCTAGGTTTAAGCAGTTGGGTTTTGGAATTTTTTAATCCATTCAGATGATCTCTGGGTCTGGCAGGGCACATTTAGCTTAGCTTAGCATAAATAGTTGAATTGGATTAGACTATTAGAATTACATTAAAAAATGACTATATTTTGTAGCTACATTGTCTACTAAGACCAAGGGAACTTGAGAAGTTGTTATTTTAAAGGCCGATATGGCTAAGCACAATGATATTACACAGTGCAGATGGTCACTTTGGTAGTTACCTAGCTCATATTACAGCAAAGTTTCTTGACTATTACGCCGGAATGAACCACATTATTCTAGAATATAGCAACTTTTTTTTTTTTCCATCAGTCTTACAATGTAACCACAGAACTAAACGAGCTTTAAATACGGAAATTATCGAAACTTTGTTTGAGTACAATGCTAATGGTCTAATCCGATTCAATGATTTATGCTAAGCTAAAAAGATTGGCTGAATGGATTCTAAAATGGGTAAACTTAACTGTTTAGCTTGAGGGGTCTTGTAATATTAGCCTATTTCCAAAAAAAAGTGTAGTGTTCTTTAAAATCCAAGGGTGGTTATTCTCTGATTTGATTTTTTTATTTTTGTGAAGGAATGTTTTGGAATGCATTGTCAGGGAATCATCGACTACAGGGTTTCAGAAATCTGTTATATGCTAGTTTAGTATCCAACATCCATTTTAGTCATGCATCGATTCATGTCGATCCATTAGAAACCTAAGTGACATCATGCACTGCAAGCCAATAAGAGCCTGGCTCATTGGGCAGCTTAGCTTTTGATTGGCTATTTACTATAATGACTGATCAACATTGCATGTTCTTATTGTATGCTGGTGCATTTTGCCCACAGTTTGATATAGTAAATGTGTTTAAATTAAATTATAAAATAGAGAAGAAAAATGAGGTTGAAAAATGTCTGGTCCTTGACTTTCAGAATAATATTGTTATTATGAAGTATGATGCAGTTGTCTTCGAAAGGTTAGTTCATCCCGAAATGAAAGTGCCATTATTTAGTTATTCTCATGTCATCCCAAAGTTGATTTTTAAATAATCACTGGAAAACAAATGAAGATAATTTGAATGAAATCTCAGAGGTTTATGTCTCTCCATTGAAATTATATTCATCCAATATGTTTGTAGAAAGAAAAAAAATTATACCGTACGAGCAGTTTAATTCACGTCTTTACATGAGATATGACCACTTTTTAGAATGAATTTGTAAATTTGAGCCTTTTTCTTTTTTTAATATTAACTTTTAGAAGCAAAAAAATAAACCTCACTTGTCCTAAAAATCTCTAAGGTTTTAAAAATATCTTTATTCGTGTTCTGTAGATCAACCATTTTTTATGGTTTGTGAACAAAATGAGAACGAGTAAATGATGACAGAAGTCTAATTTTTCTACAAATCTGAATATTATGCTGCATTTACTGCATTTAAAAAACAAATCATCAAATAAATGTCAAAATTGTTTGGTTTTGGTTTACTTTAGATCTGTGACTGGTCATTTTTATCATCTGTTTTGGTTAACATTTGAAAAAAATATTATATATTCATAAATATATATTTTTTCCAGATAATGTTCAGTTTCATTAAGTGTATTTTTGTTTTTCAAAACAGACATTATTATAATATTTTCATATCGGTGCATCCCTACTTTAGTTATTTTATTTATTTGTTTAGTTAATGTAATTTTTACTTTCCAGTACATTTATAATCTCCTTCTTCTCAAAATCGCATCTAATTATTTGAGACCTCAAATTTCCTTTTTTAACCTCTGCTTTTATTTATTTGTTTTCTTTTCAGCCCAGAGAGAAGGGTCGCATGCGCTTTCACAAACTACAAAATGTACAGATCGCACTGGACTTCCTCAAACATAGACAGGTAAGAAAACCAACCAAACTCTTTTTTTTTTTTATCTTCCAGAATCAGGGGTGTAATAAAAAATAAATAAATCTAAATATGGAAAATACCTAATTATTAAAAAGCCAGAGTTTCTTTTTATTTTACAAACTTGTATTAAAGCTACTAAATGCAGTTTCTACCCAAAATGCAAAATGATTTTTTCATTTTACATTCTACTTGAAATTTAACATTAAATAACCTTGCTTGATTTTAAATCTGAAATCTGAAATTATTGGGGATTCATTATTAAAGTCACTTTGAGAGTAAAACAAAACTGCACAGACAGTTGGAGTTAAAATTATTAGCCCTCCTGTGAAATATGTGTACTTTTTCAATTTTTATCAAGTGGCATTTAATGAAGCAAAGAGAAGGTCTTATTTGATTTATTTTGGCTAGAATAAAACCATTTTAAGTTCAACATTATTATCCCCCTTAAGCAATATATATTTTTTGATTGTCAGAACAAACTACTGTTTTACAATGACTTGCCTAATCACCCTACCTTAATTAATTAACCTTTAAATGTCACTTTATGTTGAATACTAGTATCTTGAAAAATATCAAATTAAAATATTATGTACAGTCATCATGGCAGAAATAAAATAAATATATTTATTAGAAATTAATTAGTAAAACTATTATGTTTAGAAATGTGTTGAAAAAACATCATCCTTTTAAACATAAATTGGGAAAAGATTATTCAAGATGGCTAATAATTCTGACTTCAATTCTGACTTCATATATAAGGCTCCAGACAATAAATTCAAGAATTCATGTAGTACCTGTACAAACACAAAGTGGTCAATGGACAGAATGAAAACCCTGGCCTTATTCAATTTCAAAGGTTAACACTGATCTCATCGTTCAACAGGTGAAACTGGTAAACATAAGAAATGACGACATAGCGGACGGAAATCCAAAACTGACCCTTGGGCTAATATGGACCATCATTCTTCACTTCCAGGTCTGTTTGTTTGTTTTTTTTCCCACTGCACTTATTCTGACCAGACAAACCGCAATTAGTTCTTTATATGTCTTTGGTTTTACTTCACAGACTTTCATTTAGATTTTAGACTCTCGTCTTGATTTTATTGTTGCTGAACTAAAACATACATCCGTGCAGATTTGTGACAGGGTTTAATGTTTCATCATGGCAGCACTGATATAGAGATCGCTTTTCATTAATGCACCAAATATAAACCTCAGCCCACCCACAAAAACACAGCAGTGTTGTGCTTTCACACTTGAGCTCATGCGAAGTTGTGCATAAATTTTCATTCATAAGAAAAATGTCAGACAAAACAATCAAGGGAACCAAGAGGATCTTTGTTTTATGTCTGATACAGAGGGTGGGTTTTCTGTGCCAATGCACTCTATTGTCTTCATGTTTCATAATGAGGAGACTGGAGTGAATGTTAATGCTTTTTTGTGAGAAATGAAAACTGAAGCATCCGTCTTTGAAGTCTATGGGGATTATGGGTTGGGACGGTGTCCATTTCGGTTGGTGAGTCAGATGTTCCTTTAGGGAAGTGGAAGCAGGCACGCTGGCACGGTGGTTTGGTGACTCATTAGACTGCTGTTTTAGGTTGTGGTTAATTGTTTTTTTTCCTTCCATGTTTTTAAAAAGTACTTATCTTGGCACAAAAGCTTGTAAGTTTTTGAATTAGTCATTTTACAGAGGATGGTTGTAGATATGTTATTTGCAAGGCCACATTTTTGTGCAACAAAGTACTCTGAAAAAAATAATAATTGGATTGACTAGCTTTTTTTTTAAGAAAGTGGTTTCAAACAATTTATATGGGCTGAATTTAAACAATCTAATTACATTTAGTAATGTTAAACTTATTTTTTTTGTTTAAATTCAGCCCATATATGTGTTTGCAACCACTTAAAAAATGTTATTAAATTCAACAAATTATTTTTTCAGTGTATGACAAAAAAGGTTTCTGCAGAACTGTCTGTTTTTCACCACTATATCAAATTGTCAAATGAAATATGTGCTGTTTATTTGATTTTGTCATTTTAAATATATAGCGAAATTTTTAAGCCGTAATGTTTCCTAATTTTTTTATTTTTTGTGTTTGTTTTTTTGGTGTTTAAAAAGTATTTGTTAAAGATTTATAAGCCATAAAGTGAATCACAACCTAACCCTTTTTAACAGAAAAAAAACATATTTTAATATATCCCCAAAACACTCAAATTCATTGCACACTGAGTCTGAAATTTTTGCACATCAAAAAAAATAAATACAACCGCACGCCTCGTGTCACATTTACACACTTCCTTCAAAACGTTAATTTGTGATAACACAAATGTAATTGCTTTAGATTTAATCCATTTTTCGCATTCATAGCAAGCCTTTGAGAGGTGTTTAAACAATTCAGAGCCAGTCAGTTCAGTGGACACAATATTTTCTATTTCTTTTTCTTTTTTGAAGAGAGAGCAGAACGCAAACATCACTGTGTGAAGATACAGTGTTTATA
>CAIGQQ010004210.1:184115-196159 GCA_903798035.1 Danio albolineatus
ATATGTGTGTGTATCTTCACACAGTGATGTTTGTTTTCTGCTCTCTCTTCAAATATATTTTGACAGTACAGTGACTGTTCTTTGCAGGTTCTACACAAGATCATATTTTACACAATTTAACTTTAAAAATGTAGGTAAAGTACTACAAATTATTGATTTATTATTATTATTATTATTATTATTATTATTATTATTTATTATTATTTTTTTTATTTTTTATTTTTTTATTTTTTTTATATACAGCATACAATAATGTGGGCTTTCAGCAAAAGCATGCATCAATAAACTCAGTAACTTATAGTTGGTTTATCTTAAAAGATTTATAAGTTATATAAATGCATTTTTACTTGCAGAACCTAACATTTGTTTAGTTTGATAATGCCATTTTGTACTCATTGACAGATTTTCCATACTTATTCTTTAATCTAGATTCTAATGATTACTTTGCTGACATGGTTGAATTGTCGAGCTTACAGTTAGTACTAAAAATGAGTAAAAAACTATTTCAAAAGGCACTGAAATATATAATGCATAAAGAACCTTAAATGACCCCCTTGGCTCTCGTAAAGCTGGTGTTCGAGGGTGGAGGACATGCTTCCATATCTGACTCACTGTGTACATCCTTAAAATGAGGATTTAGAGGTTTAAAACCAGACCAGACTTCCCTACAGTACTCTTAGAATAGGAGGAAACTTGATTTTAGCCGTTGAGCGGTTGTTACCCAAAGGGGAATCCTGACGATGAGTCACCAGCGAAAGGAACACATGCAAAATCACAGACTAAAACTTCAACAAGCCTTTTATTATAAATGCATCTTATGATCACTGCTAACCACAATGTTTGTCCATAGTATCTTGGCAACGTTGTTGATTTTTCTTTCCCATTGAAGTTTTCTTTCCTGACAAGATTAAATTATAAACTTCTGTGGTTTCATTGAGCATTAAAGGCTCTTTTTTTGTTTACATTACTTGGAAAAGTAAGATGTTAATGCACATTTTCAACTGTGAGAGTTTTGAAAGAGTTAAAAATTGGATTTACTACAGTACTAACTTTAACTGCTTTAACTGTGCATTTAGTCAGAAATATACAAATGATATATTCTACAATAAATTGTATGTGGTTTTATTTTAATATTATTATTTTTGTTGTTTTAGAAGGCACAATTTATATTTCATTATAAAACATATTTTGCTTTAAATTTCAAGTTGTAAGTTGTTTTTACATAATGTGACTTCTTTAATACAGTTATCTTTAGTTTCTGAATGTGTTTCTAAAAGTCTAAACAGTACATACTTTGTTTTATTAAAATCATATTTGCATTGTTTACACTTTAGTTATTTTATTATGACAGTTATAGTCACTTAGTTAAATATGTTTAGTTTATTTCAGATAATACATCATTTATTTATTAAAAACATATTTATTTTTTGTGGCTGGGAGGGCATCTGCTGCATAAAAACGTATACTAGAGTAATTGGTGGTTCATTGCACCGTGGCATATATTTATCATATTTACATTGGCAAATAAGTGGTTATAGTTTATAGATATACTGTATCTATGCTGTTTTTTCCTCTTAATTAATATATAAATATTAATATAATAAATCAATATAATAAATATATTGTATTGCAACTATATCTAGTACATTGTTGTAAAGCAATTCTTTTTTCCACAAAATTATGCAAATATTTAGTAAAATTAAGTAATAAAAATAATAAAATTACATTTTACTAATTTAGTTTTGGCTAATGGCTGATTTTCTATTGATTAATGTATTCACTCATTTATTTTTACTTTGTTACTGTTCAGTTATAGTTTATTATTAACTGTTAATTCTTTAGCACATTTGTTTATCGAAGCAATAACAATTACATTATATTGTTCCAACCTTTTATTTATTTCCACAAAAAAATGATAGTATTACATTTTACTTGTAAATTATAGTATTACAACAGTACTAACAGTTTCCAAAAATATGTTTAGCCCTGGTATTTTATATAATACAAGATTTAAAGTAAACCACATTGTTTTTCTCTTTCCTCCGTTGCTCCACCAGATCTCCGACATCCAGGTGAATGGTCAGTCAGATGACATGACCGCCAAGGAGAAGCTGCTCTTGTGGTCTCAGAGGATGGTGGAGGGCTACCAGGCCCTGCGCTGTGACAACTTCACCACCAGCTGGAGAGATGGCAAACTCTTCAACGCCATCATCCATAAACACAGGTAGAAATGTATTACAGAAAAAGGGGAATAAGCTCTTCGACCTGTTGATTATTGGTTAGCACACTTTGTCTAAACATATAAATCAAGGGTGCTCAAGTAAAGGGGCAAAACTTCAAGAGAACAACTGCACATACAGTAGAAGTCAAATTATTAGCCCTCCTGTGAATTTTCATTTCTTTTTCAAATATTTCCCAAATCATGTTTAACAGAACAAGGAATTTTTCACAGTATTTCCTATAATATTTTTTTCTTCTAAAAAAAGTATTAATTATTTGATTGTGGCTAGAATAAAAGAAGTTTTCATTTTTAAAGCCATTTTAAGATCAATATTATTAGCCCCTTAAGCATTTTTTTAATTGTCTACATACAAACCATCGTTGTACAATGACTTGTCTAATTACCCTAACTTGCATAATAACCTAATTGACCTTTAAGCTGAATCCTAGTATCTTGAAAAATATCTTGTAAATTATTAGGAACTGTTATCATGGAAAACATAAAAGAAATCAGTTATTAGAAATTGGGGAAAATAATATACAGGTGGGGCTAATAATTCTGACTTCAACTGTAAATAAATAAAAGTTGTATAGTAATCCCAGTGCAGTGAAGTAAGAAATACTTGACATAGACTTCTATTTTTGGCATCTAGCAGACATGCCTGTTTATGAAGTTCATCTCCAGACTTGCTAGCTTCTCTGCCTTGTCAATCATAGACCCCTTCTGCCACTTGTCAAGTCTATAATTTATGCTCTAATTCCCGCCTTTTACCAAGTGCTCTTTGACAAGAAACAAGATCTGTCATGTTACAGGTAGACTGACCTCTTTTTGTTGCCGTTTAGACTAATGCGTTTCTTCAAAGACCCTGTTTTATTTTAAAAATACTGCTGTTCTGACTGACTGCATGGCTGTCCACAGTCGCACTCTGCGATAGGTCTTCTGGACTATTGCATGTTGTTCCCTAATTCATCAAGCCTCTCTCATATGACCATTACAAAAGCAGTGAACTGCAAGTATGGATGCTGGCAAAATATGTGCATACCTAGTAAGCGTGAATGATGAATTGTGGACCAAAGTTATTATAGTTTGCGATACTCTTTTTAAATTTGCTGTACATTTCAGTTTAGTTTTAGTTAATTTTGTTAGTTTTAGTTTTTATTTTGTGAACACATTTCTATTTCCTTTTTATACTGTATAATTAATTTTACTCACTCATTATCCTTTGGCTTAGACACCACAGCGGAATGAACTGCCATGATTAGTTTTAGTTACACATCATGTGTCAACCAAAGCAAAGTTTACAAAGCTTATATTAACTCTTGTTTAAACCTTTTAGTAGCAAAAATACAAGTAATAGTTTAAACAGACCCGGAACCCAAAATCACACAAATGCAATTTGCAAATAAAAGTAAAAATTATTTTAAAAAATTAAGACAAGCTTCTTCATATATCTGAGTTTACTTAGTTTAGCAAATGTAGAAAATATGTTTTTCTGTAAAAGTGTCAGGCGGCGCGGTGACACAATGGGTAGCGCTGTCGGCTCATAGCAAGAAGGTCGCTGGTTTGAGCGTCGGCTGGGTCAGTTGGCATTTGTGTGTGAAGTTTGCATGTTCCCCCTCATGTTCGTGTGGGTTTCCTCTGGGTGCTCCGGTTTCCCCCACAGTCTAAAGACATGCGCTATATGAATTGGGCAAGCTAAATTGTCTTTAGTGTATGTGTGTGAACTAGAGTGTATGGGTGTTTCCCAGTGATGGGTTGCAGCTGAAAGGGCATCCGCTTTGTAAGCATATGCTGAATAAGTTGGCAGTACATTCCGCTGTGGCGACCCCAGATTAAAAAAGGGACTGAGCTGAAAATAAAATGAATGAAAGAATGTAAAAGTGCCATCAGGTGCTTCTCTAAAAGGCCTCAGGTCATGTTTTCCACCACAGAATGAATGCTTAACTATTCTAAAAACTGTTTTTATTTTTGCTAGCTATACTTTATTTCAGCTAATTTGTCAGTGACTGTTAATACTCTCAGTTTATTTTTAATATTTATTTTTTATAGTTAACAAAAACAACAAGGCTAAAACTATCAGTCAAAATACATTTTAGTTTTCACTTTTCGTTTGGAGATCCTTTCTTTAAAATGAAATAAAAACACTAATCTGTATTCCCAAACGCTGTTTTAAAATGAAAACACACTAGCGTAAACAGCACTTTTAAACATATATGTTTTGTTATGGTTTTGCCTGGCATCCACATTATGCCAGCAACTTCAACCCACGAAAACAGAATGTTTTGAAAATGTTAAAGTCCCTGTTCTAGTTTGGAAACACTGGTGTTTCATTTCAGTATAGATAGACTGAAAAACAAACATTTGAAAATAAAGGTATGGATATCCACAGTCACATTCTGATTGATCTTTTGAACTATTGCGTATCATTTGCTTATTCATCAAGTTCCATGAGCATGAATGGTCACCTATCATGTGTCTTAGGCTATATAGTGTGGATGGAGACTGAAATTACAAAAAAGGAACATTTTGAAATAAAAAGTGGATAGTGTAAACAGCACTCTAATCTACACAATTTGCCGCCAAACATGGGACTCTTGACACTCTCTGACCTGTTAAAACCTTGACACAAAAACATCTCAACCCAAACAAATTCACCTGCTTTCACGTCAAATCATGCAGGATTAAGTTCAAGTATGCTTGAACTGACAGAAGAGTTAGAAAGCTGAATCCTGTGATGAGGGCGTGTTGGATCTAAAAGAATTCCCAGAGGGTGTGTTTTTATCATTCATTAAGCAGCTGCATAGCTCAGGTTCACCATATTACCTTCCAGGGGACTCTGAGATTTGAGCAAATAAGGAGCAGTATATCTTCCCTCTCTCCTGAAACTTACATCAAAACATTTTATTTACAACGTACTGTAGTATGTCATCGGGACAGTCAACAGAGCAAATCAGTTAATGCAATGTGAAACAAAATGGAGGTGTCTTTTTTTTGTCCTTTTCTTTTTTTTCTGGACCGTGAAACCAGCTAACCGCTAATTTACTGAGCAAGAGGACTGGATCTGAATTCACATGCTTCAAAGAATGGGAAATTGATTCATTCCATCGAAGACAATGTTCAGTCTCAAGAAGTTCCGCTCTAAGAAGAGTCGCAGCAGCTCCTCCAGCCATGGATCTGTCAGTGACCTGGAGGACCGGGTGGTCATGCTGTGTGAAGACGTGCCATCGGAGGCTTCCTTTGATTCTGGTCAGGGGTCCATCAGTCCCGGTGCCCGCTCCAGTGGTGGATCCCAAAGCGGAGATCTTGAACACGGCATAGAGGGAAGGCTTTCCAACCTAAGCAGAGAGGGGTTTTCTTACAGGAAGGTGTTTGTTTCGGATGCCGAGCTTCCCTGGAGCCAGCCATGCTACCTGCTCAGCCAGACAGTCCATCAGCCGTATGAGTGCTCTGCTTTTAGAGATTTCGTTTCAATTTGCCATCTGATTTTGTGTGTTTTGTTTTGTTTAAAACTATTTTAAGTGTACTCTAAGTGTACTCTACAAGAATGATTTTCCTTGATGGACTTTTACATGTCCTCAGGAGGCTGTAGAGCCTGTGTACGCATGCACTGTAATATTGAGCTGTAATTGTTTTTTGGCACCTCGACTGCTGTCGAGTGAGTAGTTAGTCACATAATACAGAGGCTTTTATTTAAATCCTGTGAAGAGGAATCCATCTTGCCTTCACCTGCCCAGGCACTGGCACCAATGTTTACATAGCCTCCAGGTTTGGCCAAGCAGTTAAATATATGATCTGAAAAGTATGCATGCAAATGAGATCCCAGGGAATTTTGTAAAGGTTTATAGTTCATAGTTTTTTTTTTTTTTTTTTTTTTTTTTTTTTTGCTAATATGGAAATTACTTCATTAACAATGTATATATATTTCCAGTGAAGGGCAGTATCAGTGTTTTAATTCAATTTTAAAACAGGCTGGTTATAATTAGTACATAGAATGTTTATTCCTGATCATTGTTTCTTTTTAGAGTCAAATTTCTGTTAGGACACATACCTATTAATAAATAATTTTGTTTACGGTCTTTCATTGTAGGCCCAATCTGATTGACATGAATAAGGTGTACAGACAGACCAACCTGGAGAATCTGGAGCAGGCCTTCAGCACAGCAGAGAGAGACTTGGGCGTCACACGCCTGCTGGATCCTGAAGGTAAACAAAGGGAGAAGAGCTCTCCGGATGTTCATTCAAAGAGTTTTTATTCATACTTATCATGATACATATTGGAGATCTTAGGGAATCTTAATGGATTTAATGTATGTTTTGTGTTCTAGCACAGAAATTAAAAGTCAAAATTGAAAAAAAATGTAACAATAAATATATATTTGTATGAAGTCCACACCACACTTATATGGACAGCATTGCAGAGAAAAGTTTTTAGAGCATTTTTTTTTTCCGACTGTTGAATGATAAACACATTGACAGCCAATCATAATCCATGACATCCATCCATTACTTAATGATAAGGTTATTATACATAATTAATCTGCTGTGCACTCTTAGCATAAACAGAATGTTATCATAAATTTGAATGGACGATATTACATTTATTTTGATTGCTATCATTTTGGTTTGAACAGGCATTAAGTAAGTTATTCGATGTATTTTGATTAAATTAGCCCAAAACATTAAAAAAAACTAATAAAAATATCATTTAAACAGTATAGTATATATTAATGTTGTTTTATTTTCTCTTTCTGCAGATGTGGATGTGCCACACCCAGACGAGAAGTCCATCATCACATATGTGTCCTCCTTGTATGATGTAATGCCAAGAGTCCCTGACGTCCGAGATGGAGTCAAGGCCAATGTAGGTGTTTTAAAAATACAAAAAATCCGTAAATCAACAGTTTTCATATCATGTCATTAAGGTTGTGTTTTGTTTATTTACACTTTGCAATTGTGTCTTAGAACCTTGATCTCTACCTGGCAACTTTTAATGTTGATGTAGAACAAAGTAACTTGTATTAACATTTTCTAGCAGTTTAAAATGATATATTGGTAATAATGAATCCTTACAATAACAGAAAAAGCACTAGCAAGGCATTACCAACTTTTTTCTACCATATTTTAAATGATCAACCCAGATAATACATTTCAAACTACTAAAAATTACAATAAAATCTTGTTAAAATTGTCAACAACAACATTTCTTGGGGAGATCCCATTGTCCTATAATGCAATAAAAAAAAAAAAACAATAAGAAAGCACCCATAAATTGCAAGCTATGGGCAACTGCAATGATTTTGACAGTATATCTAACAATACAAATTTTGTGTCATGGCCAATTCACAATTCGCAATTACTAGTGTTTTATATACGTTTTTATGTTCTGCACAGGAGCTGGAGTTGCGCTGGCAGGAATATTATGAGCTGGTGACTATGTTACTGCAGTGGATCAGACATCATGTAATTGTGTTTGAGGAACGCAAGTTTCCCTCAAGCTATGAGGAGATTGAGGTTAGTCCCATGATTCTTGGCAATAATATTGATGCATGTGCATGTTAACATGTGAAATTATGTTTAGGTAGTCATTGACGATTATAATCTTAATACTTGCAAATTGTGTTGAAGTATTATTTTGTGGCCGTAAATACAAACTTTAGAAACAAATCTCAAACTATTTAAAATCAATAAAATGTTAAATTGTGAAAAGTTAATTTCCCTTCCTTATTCTGTTGTAGGTCCTTTGGCGCCAGTTTCTGAAGTTCAAGGAAACTGAACTACCAGCTAAGGAGACTGACAAAAATCGCTCCAAGCTCATTTACAAGTCTTTTGAGGTAAATTTGCCACATTAATGTCATTTAATGCATATAGAGCAAACCATTTCAGACTTTTACATGACACTTGGGTTTTTTTAAAGCATGCTTTGCAGAGATTTGACTTATACATTTGTTTTGTTTGGCACCAGGGTGCTGTGCAAGCGGGTCAGGTCAAGGTTCCCCCTGGTTACCATCCCATTGATGTGGAGAAGGAGTGGGGCCGTCTGCACGTGGCCATTCTGGAGCGAGAGAAACTGTTGCGCTCTGAGTTTGAACGGTAAGAAATATGTGTATTCACTTCTAATGGGTTCCTGGAGAACTCTTTGTTTAAGTGTACACAACATCCTTTGTCTTTGTAGGTAAATATGTTTTTACCCTTAATTTTTTTTTCAGTTGTCAGGTTCATTTGACAGCAGATTTCTTGTTAAATATTAAATCAATGGAAGTGGAGTAACAAATTTGCTCATATTTAAATGGCACATTGATTCAGGTTAACGTGTTTTTCCCAGTTGACAACTTAAGAAGGAGTCAAATTACCTTATAAAAGGAGATTCACATTGTTTAAAAGTTTTAAAACATTTGACTCGAATGGTAAGTAATTTTAACAGAAAACAACAACAACAACAACAAAATTGGCTTTGGGGACAAAGCTTTTTAAGTTTAATTAACAAATAGTTTTTACTTTATAAAGAAACCTCAGGCATACTAATTGATAATTGTCTGGTTTTGAAGACTGCTAATACAGTATTTCACTCACTTAAAGGGTAGAGTTTAACCCAAAATTTTTATTCTGACATTACTTATTTACACTCATGTTGTTCCATAATAATTTTGTTAAAGGGGTGGTCCACTACGGTATTATATTTTAAACTTTAGTTGATGTGTAGTGCAGCTGTGTGAACATAACGTCTTTGAATGTAAGACGGTCAAAGTTCAATGCAAAGGGAGACGGCTATTACAGAGTTAGCTTAGCAAAGCCTACAGCAAATTAAGTTTGGGGACTACAAAAAAATACATCCTGGTTAATGATGTCATAAACCCTTCAGGTTACAAGCATACACCCCATGCAGCGAAGGGGCGTGGCCAGAGGCACTGTGATGTTGTAGCAGGATGCTTTCTGGTGACATGGAGCCATTCCGCAAATCTCAGCACATTATGTTAGCTGACCGATCAGAGCCTCTTGAGGACGGGCCTTTCAGAGGAACTAGGAAATGGTTTTCATATTAGCTGAGTAACTGTATATTATCAAAGTAAGATATATGAAAAAATAATACGATTTTCACAAATGAAGCATGAGCACACATTGCTTTGCACCCCGTAAACGCAATCAAGCTTTAAAAATACACTCTGGATCACCCCTTTAATCTTAGCACTTTTCCCCCACAAAGGTTTATGTCTGTTCACCCACAAATCGAATGCTTCAAAATATTTGTAAACAGATTTATGTCTGATTTATGGTTAGTGGTGTGACTTTTATTCGGCAACTGTTCAGTTTGGGGTCAATTTTATTTTGTGTTCTGATAACGAACACATTACTTATGGGTTTGTAACAATATGAAGAATGACGGAGTTTACATTTTACTCGCTCTGTCCCTTTAATAAATATTTTCTGTTAGTTCTCTGTGCATGCGTTATCCTTACAGAATACTCATTACAGATTCCAGCTGTTACCATGACAAAATAAATGTTATTAAACAGCATTTTGAACAAGCAAACAAGGCATCACTTTAATAAAGGTTTGTCACAAGACAGGCTGGCCTCTGCTCTGCACAGTTTTTATGTGTCTGATCAGTTCCAGCAGCACTTCTTAACATCAGCAGCCCATTCTGTGAGCCTCCGCTGTGGGAAAATTAAAACTCTCTCGTCTTGGATTTAGTGTTAGTAGGATTATTAATCATGGCATTTATGAATGACAGCCATGGACTGGAGTATCTGCTCCGTGAGAGGAGGGTGTGAGTGATTCGGATGACTTTTTTTTTTTCTAATGGCTTGTATGATGAATGCCTGAGCTTTTGTCCAGTCATTATCTTTAATCGATGTGAATTATGTGTGTTTGTGTGTGTGTTTCTTGTTCAGGTTGGAGCGCCTGCAGAGAATAGTCAGTAAAGTTCAAATGGAGTCAGGAGTGTGTGAGGAACAGCTCAACCAGGTGGAAACACTGTTACAAACGGTGAGATTTGAAGCTACTTTGTGTTTTGTTTTTATGAAGATAAGGCTGTATTATTTGTAAGGCGACAGCAGTGTGATTGCTTGTTTTGTGTTGCAGGACATCCGTCTGCTGAACGCAGGAAAGCCCATCCAACACGCATCTGACATTGAGACAGATCTGAACAAGGCTGAAAACATGATCCGTTACCTGTTTAATGATGTGCAATTATTGAAAGATGGGCGCCATCTACAGGCTGAACAGATGTACAGGCGGTCAGTAGAATTATTTTAGTATTACTCTATTAAGAAATAGGTGTCAATTAAATCTTATATGTAATACGAATGTTGTACTTTTGTTTATTTTTTTGTTTGTTTATTTTTTTTTTGACAACAAAAAAGTTTTTTCTTTAAGTTTTTTTTAAAATATATTTAAATTGTCCACGTTAAATATTTAAGATATTTTTCCTAGCCCTGATTTGCAGGTTTTCTGTGAAGCTCTTTATAGCATTAAAATAGATAACATTGATAATAAGCCACATTAATTAGCAATTAAGCAATTAATTAAATAAAATTGAATTAAATTAAGCAGTTAAATTAAATTATTAGATTAAAATACAGATTTTTTTAATCTAATATAATTTATTCACTCACTCATTCATTCATTCACAACTTTGTTTGATTATTTATTTTTTTGTTTGTTTGTTTTATTCATTTAATTCTTTATTATTGGATTTAATTTTAAAAAATCTGAATTATGGAATTCTTGAAAAAAAAATAGTATTATTATTATTATTTTTTTAGAATTTTAGGACAAAAATGCATTTTTTTCTATTACTTGAATATGTTTAAATTGGTTAAAATATATATCTTTTTAGATTTCTTAATGGCTTGATGATGATGATGATGATAATAATAATAATCATAATATAAGAAAGGTACATTATAGAAATGTGCAATTTAATAAAATAGTAATAAAAATCGTTAAATTATTTTAAATATCTTTATATTCAAATATTAATTCATTTATTAATATGTTTATTTTCAATTACATATTTTTTGAGTCACCTGAGAAGATCCAATATTCTTTAAAGCTGTACTAAAACATTAAATCTGCTTAAAAAGCAAAAAAAAAGTAAGAATTAATTAATTAATAATTAAATTACTGAGTTTTTATGACAACTTTAATAGTTTTCTGTTGATATAATTGTTTGACATTTAATATTCTTATCTTAATTTCAAAAGCTCTATTTATTGCTTTTAAGTTATTACAATGCAGTTCTCTCTTGGTTCTTTCAGAGTGTACCGTCTCCATGAGCGTCTGGTTAACCTGCGCAGCGAGTTTAATCTGCGTCTGAAGTCAGGTGTGACGGTGTCGCAGGTACCCATGACTCAGGTGCCGATGACCCAGATCTCCCACGTTCAGACATTACAGCAGTCTCCTCAGCGAGTCAGGCCTGAACTGGACGAGGTCACTCTCAAGTACATTCAGGACCTGTTGTCCTGGGTGGAGGAGAACCAGAGGCGCATTGAAGGGGCAGAGTGGGGTGAAGATCTGCCCTCGGTGGAGTCCCAGCTCGGCAGCCATCGAGGCCTTCATCAGTCCATCGAAGAATTCAAATACAAGATTGATCGCGCAAGAGCTGATGAGGTAAATGAAGTCAAAGTTTGCATGTCTTATTATTGCCTAATTGTTTATAGTAGTATTATTGTATTTTTAAGCATCTTTTCTGTGAAGCATTGCTCTCTTGTGGCATTTGAATTATTTTTCGAATACTGTATATTAGGTGACGTTGAACAGTTTGACGTTTATATTTTTTCTTCTGGGGAAAGTTTTTCATTTATATATATATATATATATATAT
>CAIGQQ010004210.1:196559-243678 GCA_903798035.1 Danio albolineatus
ATATATATATACATACATTTGAAGTCAGAATTACTAGCCCCCCTGAATTGTTAGCCACCCTGTTTTTTTTTTCCCCTCAATTTCTGTTTAACGTAGAGAAGATTTTTTCGACACATTTCTAAACAAAACAGTTTTAGGAACTCATTTCTAATAACTAATATATTTTATCTTTGTCATGATGACAGTAAATAATATTTTACTAGATATTTTTCAAGACAATTCTATGCAGCTTAAAGTGACCTTTAAGACTCAACTAGGTTAATTAGATTAACTAGGCATGATAGGGTAATTAGGCAAGTAATTGTATTGCGACTATTGGAAAAAAAATTGCTTAAAGGGGCTAATAATTTTGACCTTAAAACGCCTTTTAAAAAATTAAAAACAGCTTTTATTCTAGCCGAAATAAAACAAATAAGGCTGTCTCCAGAAGAAAAAATCATGTCAAATTATCAGACATACTGTGAAAATTTCCTTGCTCTGTTAAACATAATTTGGGAAATATTTAAAAAAGAAAGAAAAATTCTGGGCAGTGTTAAGCCTATAAAGGCTCCTCACTTTTCTGTCACAGAGAGGGGGCCCGTTCTATAATTTTCATACATAGGGCCAATGATTGCTGGCTACATCACTGCCCTTGAGTACTAACAATACAGTTCTTAATAAAATATTTGAATAAAATCATTGGTTTTGAGCCATATTAAACTCCATATATAAGCCTAAGTCTGCACTGAGTATTATACGATCAACAAGCATCTACAACAACATCTTATTTTTCTCCTCTCAGAATCAGTTGACTCCAGTGAGTAAAGGAGCCTATCGAGAATACTTGGGCAAACTGGACCTTCAGTACGCCAAACTATTGGTACGCTCTTAAATATACAAGGCACACTGAGTCACACAAAGCCTAATGAAAAAGAACTAACTTTTGTTCTTGTTTTTCCCCTACAGAACTCGTCTAAGAGCCGTCTGCGGAGTCTAGATCAGCTGCACGCGTTTGTTGTGGCCGCCACTAAAGAACTGATGTGGCTGAACGAGAAAGAAGAGGAGGAAGTGAACTACGATTGGAGCGACAGAAACTCAAACATGACTGCCAAGAAGGACAACTATTCTGTAAGAGCATAACCACACTCTTAGAAATTAAGGTGGAAAAGCTGGAGCGGTACCTTTCACATTTGTACCTCAAGGGTCAATTTTGGGACCCCAAAGGTACATATTAGTATCATGAGAAAGAAACATTTTAGGTACCAACATGTACCTTTGGGGTACCAATATGGACACACTTACTGTAAGGAACAAATTGCGAACCTTTTTGGAGAGGTACCTCCCCAGTGACAGCTGTTGTACCTTAATTTCTGACAGTGCACTGATTCCACCTGCAAAAAGATCTAGATGCTAGATCATTATTTTGATAGTGTTGAATCTTCACACTGACAGTAGCTGCTCTTGTGTTGCATTGCAGGGATTGATGCGAGACCTTGAACAGAGAGAGAAGAGAGTAAACAACGTCCAGATGACTGGAGACAAACTTTTAAAAGATGGCCATCCTGCCAGGAAGACCATAGAGGTACTACATTTTACATTTAACCCTTTCATGCATAAATTATGAAAAACATAATCTGGATTTTTTTTTATTATTTAAATACCTTTAATATGACTCTAAAATTGAAATCCATTTTCATTTTTACAAAATTTTGTTTTATTTAAAAATTATTTAACTGTCCACATACATGGACACCATGCAACAAAGGTGTAAAAAGGGATATAAAGACATAGCTGATAATATGGAATATTGTGTTTTTTAATGGCCTGTTATTCTATTCACATCAGCTTATTTATTAAAAACGATAATAGTACAATATAATAACAATAAACACATATCGAAGGATCAAAAATAACAGTAGTTATGCAGAAACGTTTGCAGTATTTGTAAATCATGGAAAACATTTACTGCTGATTGTAAGAACTTATTATTTCATCCTTATATTCATGTTAAATCATCTCAGTTATAATATTTTTAGTTGAAACTGGTTTCTTTACAAAATACATATGAATGTGTAAAATTGCCATTTAATGCTGTAATAAGTCATTTTAAACGACTATTTATGTTGATATTTTTGTTAAATGTCTGTTTTATTACAATATAAGACAATTTATAACATCTTCGAAAAAAATAGATATACTAGCAGGTTACAGAAAAAAGCACTTTTATGCTATCTGACTATGGACAGTTTGTTTTTGGTGAATAAAAACTACATTTTACACAAAATTTTATTTTCTAAATTACTAACATATTTTTCATACTTTACTGTACATACTGATTTTTTTTCTCAGTTGACCTCCTTGAATAAAAGTTTTTACAGATATGCCTGAGGCATTTAGCACATAACCATCACTGTCAGGCATCTTAGATTAATGATATCTTCAAGTAAAGAATAACTGGAATGCAAGAGTACCCACTGTGACAATACTTCCGACAGTCTACTGACACTGCCCTCAAGCAGTTTGGAGAAAATTACCATGATTAATTAACCTTACATTAAGTTAAACAACTGTTCACAAATGTGGACACCATGCATGAAAGGGTTAATCGTTTATTTAAAGGTGCGCTAGTTGATAGGTCTTCAGAAACAATTTTGTTATTCTGATTGAAAGTTTCATTAAATGAAATGGTCCAAATGCATTTGTATTTTAAAATCCGTATAGAAGATATAGGACCAAGAAAAGTTTGTCCAATCAAAAAGTTTGGTCTAAACATTTCAATATCCTACCTGCCTGCCAAAAATGTAATAGCATACCCCTGCACAGCCTGTTCCTGTCAAAGGCGCTTTTGGTTCAGACAGGGTATAGGAGTCAAACATTAACAACCTACCTTATTATTTAAGGTTTGGTATTGTACTATAAACTGTACTATAATATTTTTTCTCACTGGTGAATATTACATGATGCACTGTCTGGTGTGTGTTTATGCATTCAGGAGGTGTGGCTTTAGCGATTTGCCGGGTGGGACGCTGGCATTTAATGCTATCATGCTAACGTTAGCTTTTTCCAGATTTATTTAGCTCCTTTAACTATAGTAAATAAGCTTTTTATTTATGTGGGAATCAGTCATTTTTATGTTTAACTTCCTTTATTTTTAATTCTTAAAACTTGTAACCTGTTTCTCTGTAGGCTTTCACTGCAGCTCTGCAGACTCAGTGGAGCTGGATCCTTCAGCTGTGCTGCTGCATTGAGACTCACCTGAAAGAAAACACAGCTTACTTCCAGGTACTGTACATACATGTGTGTATTTTACTAGATGATTATACATGGAGTGAAGTGAAACATTAAGCATGATCTTTCTAGATCTTTCATTTATTGGCTCAGGAATTCAAACTTGTCACCGTTTCCTGAAATAGTCCATCACAGGTTACTGTAGATCATAATCCACTCATTATCCCTCAAAACACTTAAACTTTAAAAAGTTTGATTAAGAAATTACATGTAATTGAAAAAATATAGAATTCAGACACTGTATAGTAAAACCATATGCTTCTGTTTTAGAAGAAATATATATACATCTAAACCCTCTGTTCTACAGTTCTTCTCTGATGTCAAAGAGGCTGAAGACAGGATGAAGAAGATGGAGGATACAATGAAAAAGAAATATGTGTGTGATCGCTCCATCACAGTCACACGGCTAGAAGATCTGCTACAGGATGCAGTGGTGGGTGTAATATAAATAGAATTTTACAGCCCAGTTGTTAATTATCACTATTTTTAAATATTACTAAAACATATTTGTTTATATATAATTAAGTACATTTTCTATACTTATTCTAAAAGTGTGATGATGAAATATATAGATTTTTTTTTTTTTTTTACATTTTTAAAGATTTCAAATTTCTGATGGGTAAAATGTGTACTGATAATAAAATTTACTGGTTGGATTGATCTTGTACTGGTTGGAAATCTTTACAAAGTGACAGTTAATTAACATTTTTGAGTATTAAAATAAGTATTTTTTGTGCATTATTCCAAATATGCCTGATAAGAATTTTACATACTGAATAACATCTTAGTAGGTGTCTTTTGTTAACCATAGTAAACATGTATCCATCCTTGTACTGATTCTTGAAAACCCCCTTTTATCCATACCTCATATAATCAAAGTTGTCTCTCGGAACTTCAGGAGGAAAAAGAACAACTAAACGAATTTAAGACACACCTGGAAGGTCTCAACCGCAGGGCCAAGACCATTATCCAGCTGAAACCGAGAAACCCCGCTCAACCCATCAAAGGAAAATTACCCGTTCAGGCTGTTTGTGACTTCAAACAAATGGAGGTAAAGCCGAGAGACACTCGATCACTTGTTTTCTCAGCTACATGGCTCATAAAATAAATTGAATTACTCTGGGGGGTATAATTAAGAATGCTCAAACGAACTTTTGAACCTCATTTCTTCTCATGTCAGTGTCCTTAAAAATTGAGTGTATGGTCACATGTGCTATCATGCTCACCCTTGGATAACATAGCAATTTAGCATGCATATCTGGTTAGTACACAGACTGTCAGCAATCAGCCTTTCACTTTAACTAAACTGCGCACTATCACTACAACCACTTCATAATTAACACTGGATCTACCATGGTGTAAAATAAACCAATGGCTTATTTTCAATAAATTTTCAATAAAATTTCCAAGTCTTTCAGATAATGACCTTTACTAAATCTGTGTTATTTAAAGGAACACTACTAAGCAATGACTTTTATCCACTGAGAAAGTAGTAACAAAGACTATAGAATGTTTTGAATGGGGAAAGTGTAATGGTCATTATGGTGAATGAAGCCAAATATCCGAGAACAACACATACACTTAATAAACTTCATTGAACATATAGACATCAACTATATACTATGTAACTACAGGTTAACTATGTTTATATATAAATATAACTGTTAAAAGTTATTAGTAATTAGTTAAAGTTTATTAGTAACAAATAAAGTTTTGATAACTAATAACCTTAACTTTTCTGATATTGATTGTAATACAATAATGTAACATTAAAATTAAATATAATTGAAGCCTCACCTCCGTGTGTTTTCATGAGTTTCTGCAGTTGTTATGAACTCTCTGGGGTCAGCAAATGCACTGGAATCTCATCGAATACTTGCTTCACAGACATGAGAAAGCTCTGCTTTGAAATGAACCAACTACACTTGTTCTCTGGTTTAGTAATCTGTATCAAACGAACACGAGGTACAGTCACATCACAGTAACTACTTGGACGCTCACAAACTTGTAAACAAAGAGGTCACTGTCATTTTGGGCCATCAAGACCAAGTTAGAAGTGACTTCAGAAGTCCAGCGTAATCGAACAAGGCATTATTTAGAACTTAGGTCTCAAACTCATTTCCTGGAGGGCCACAGCTTTGCACAGTTTCGCTCCAGCTCAAATCAGACACAGCTGATCTAACTATTCAAAGGTGTTCAAGACTACTCTGGAACACCTTGATTATTTGGATCAGCTGTGTTAGAAAAGGGTTGGAGCAAAACTATGCAGAGCTGCGGCCCTCCAGGAACTGAGTTTGAGAACTATGATTTAGAGGATGATGATGTGTAGAACTTAAACAGAAACATTAGATTGGGCAGATTTTGTGATTCCAACATTTAGAAATAAAACTTCACAATAAAACAACAGTTGTTGTTCAGTTTTATTGGTGATTCCAAATAAATTCTTTATTTTGGAGAATTTTGATGTTTATTCAAACAGAATACCCAAGCATTCTGCCTGAGAGGTGTTTCAAAGATGGCCGCTGAGTGAAATGACTTGCCTCGAAGGACTTTGGTGGTAATCAGTTTTAATAGATAAAAGATGCCTATTTATGGATGCCAATTTGGATTTAGAGGCACTAAATGCCATGAGTGATCGCAAAACACTTCACTTAGACAACTTTAAAGGCAAGTTTTTCACTATTTAGATTTTTTTTTTTAAACTTCCAGATTTTCAAATTGTTGTATCTCCGCCAAATATAGTTCTACCCTAACAAGGTATCAACGAAATGCTTATTTATTTCGCTTCTTGATTATATAAATCAATTTAATATTTTAATCAATGACTAGCTCTGTGATCTATTCCACATATGTTTTTAAACCACATAAAATGTACATTTTACTTTTACATTCATGCATTTGGAAGATGCGTTTATCCAAAGTGACATTGCATTGAAGGTACACATGGTGTTGCTAGCGGCATGCTCTAATGTTTTAGCTAAAAGGATAGGAAAGAGGTTCTTTCTTAAGGTTTTAGGTATACTACGACCCCTGGCAGTTCTAGTGTTAACATGTTTCCACCTTTTGACCCAGATCACGGTGCACAAAGGAGACGAATGTGCCCTGCTGAACAACTCCCAACCGTACAAGTGGAAAGTGCGAGATTCCAGTGGAAGTGAAGCAGTAGTACCATCCATCTGTTTCATCGTTCCTCCCACCAATAAAGAAGCCGTGGACATCAGCTCTGGGTAATACAGTACAGCCTGATACAAAACTGACCTCGTTTGACCGCCCACCATTGATTTGGCAGAACATTCAAATTCCACATCCTTCTTTTATCTCTGCCTTTGACATCTGGGAGACGGGATGTGTGGGTTTGGTGTGAATTATGTCAGCAGAAGTTGCAGAATGTTGTAAAATGAACTTTCTTGTGTGTGATTCTGTGTTGAACCTCAGTTTGGATGGGAGTCAGCAGAGGCTGATGGTCCTGTGGCAGAAGCTGCACGTTGATATGAAGAGTCTGCTGTCCTGGCAATACCTCATGAGAGATATCACGCTTATCAACTCCTGGAATTTCATCATGGTAATGAGCACACACACCTCTCTGCTTTCGGTTGTCAGATTTATGTTATAGTCTTGGAATAAAATACTACAACTGGGGATGCACTAATGTTAATCTTCTGGTGTGTATGATTAATGAATTAATGGCTGTTGCAGTTTTTTAATATATCATTCAGTCAGTCAATAAAAGAACATACTGAAACAAAATTAAACAAATAAATAAAATGTAGACTACAAAATATAAATATAATATAAATATAAGTGTAGGGTAACTAGGAGGTGTTTTATTTTCAATAAAATCAAACCTTTTGTCGAGCAAAGCACAGACCACTATATTTTTACAAAAATAATGTTATTATTATTATAGCAGTTTTTAACATTGATAGTAAAAATATATATATATGATGGATCCCCTTTTTCACCACTAATGAAGGGGTAAAAAATCTGCCTTTTGCTTAAATTAAATATTTAATTATTAAATACAATAAAAAAAAATGAAAAACAATAATTAAAAACAATTAAACATTCAGCGTCACACATATTTGACTAATATTAATTTGCTATGGTAAATAAAATATCTAATAATGTCTGATAATATCACATTAAAGAACTCTTTATGAAATAAGTACATATTTTTTCTGTAATTTTTATTTTATTTGATTTTAGCATCACTACATTCTAAAACAAAATATTGCACTTTTTTACTTCACTATATTTCCTGAATTAAGCTGAGTAAAAAGTTGTTTTAAGGTGACAAAATAGTGTTTTAATTTGTGAACATTGCACTGAATAATTAATTGTGAATTTCACTGACATTTTCTTACAAGTCACTGATTCAAATGATCCATTCGGATTGAGTCTCCCATAAATGATTCACTGATTTTACGAACGTATCTAAATGAAGTTCAGCTTTCTTGCAAAATAAACATTCATCAGTAATTACTTTGGTCACACTTTATTTTGATGGTCCGTTTGTTGAATTTAAGTTACATTGCAGCTAATTCTCATTAAATTATAAGTAGACTGTTAGGTTGGGGTTAGGGGTAGGGTTAGTGTAAGTTGACATGTACTTGAACAGTTTGTTATAGTCAGGTAAATGTCTGTTGAATGTCAGTATCAACAGATATTAAGTAGACAGTCTACTAATACTCAAATGGACCATCGATATAGTGTTACCATTCCTTTTACATTTATTACTTAAAGTAAATTAATAATCAAGAACTTTTGCAATCAATTAATATTAAAAAGTAGGACTGTATACTTTGTGTACTTCATCCACCACTGATATTTTGCTACATGTAAAGGTATACCGTACTCTGAAAAAAATGTTATTCATTGGATTTACTACATGTCAGAAACTACATTTACTACAGTTAACTGGCTGTAAACTATTTATATGGGTTGAATTTAAAGAAAGTGGAAAAAGTAAAAAGAAAATTGGCACGCTGCCACTTTATCTCTCAAAACAATTGTAACGTTTCAACCTACATGGTCTTCATCAGATTAAACAAGATTTTTTTTTAAAGCTAAATGGCAGTGTGCCGATTTTCTTCTTACTTTTTCCACTGTGTTTGTTTTGATCGAGCACCTGCCTTTGAGAATCTTAGGCCCAATCTCAATTCTATTATTGTACCCCTAACCCTGGCCCTTGGCCCTTGAAACAGAGTGTGAAGGGGAAGGGCTTCAAAAGGGCTTTTCTGACAGGGTATTTGGGTGTCATCGGATGACAGAATATTGTGGGACTGCTATACAGGATTTATTATTATGGATTATTAATCTTTTTTTTTTTTTCTTTTAAACACCAGTGCCATTATGAACGCCTTCAAGCTAATAATAATTGGGACACCCCTACCTCTTTAAGGGTAAGGGGAAGGGCTAAGGGGGAGAACTGGGATTGGGCCTTGTATGTGCACACATTTCTGTTTTTTTTGGTCGCTGAATTTAATCAAACAACAGTTGAACATTACTAAATCTAATTTGCTTAAATTCACATCGTATAAATTATTTGTAACCACTTACCTTAAAAAAATGTAAATCCAATGAATATTTTTTCAGTGTATGAATGCTTTTATAAGTAACATTGTAAACCTTTTAAGCATATTCATAAATATTTCATAGTTCTGTGACATATTCTGTTCTCTATTTTTGATGTAGTTTAAGACTCTGAGAGTGGAGGAGTACCGGCTCACCCTGAAGAACCTGGAGCAGCACTATCAGGCCTTCTTGCGGGACAGTCAGGATTCAGGGCTCTTCGGTGCTGATGATCGCATGCAGGCTGAAAACAGTTACAACAAAGCCACTCAGCACTATGATAACCTGCTACGCTCTGTTGAACAAGGTGAGGGGCGGGTTTGTTCAGACTCACAGAAACAGTCCGTCACTTTCACTATTCATCAAAGTGAATGAAACTGCACAGTCTAAGCTGTCTTGGCCTCAGAAACAACTCTCTTTTAAGGCGCAGAAGATTCTTTTGCATGCTTGATGTAACACATTATGACCTGTAGGAATTTGAGGAGCCTTGTTATTTTATGCAATAGAATTTAATAAGCCTTCCCTAAAGTTCCCATTACGATTACAAGACTTATTTTTTGCAGAACCTGAACGCATCCAAAAGGACAGTAAATCTGGTAAAGATCAGAGAGTGGATTTTTGTGTTATTAACAAACTGCAACCTTGTCCATGTCATGGTTTGTGTTATACCGTTATGTGCATTTTGCTCTAATCCACATTGACTCCACTTGTGTTGATTTTTAAGCATGTTTTTCCACTTGTGTGAGGTACACATAACTGAGAGTGTGTGAACATTACTGACTTCAAATAGCTAATCTGAGGCATCTCCCAGAACTATTAGAAATCTAATCTTGAGTTTCCACCTTAGATGCAAATTGAATAAAGTTCACGTCACTAAAATTTACTGCTTTAGATTTATCATCAGATAACTTCACGAGCCAAGACCTTTATAGGACTTAAAACACACTAGCCAAATGTGCTCTCCTGCGTGTCCTGTTTTAAGGCAACCCACAACATTTAGTGTAGTTTTGATGTTGTCAGAGCAGAGAGTTCTCCCAATGTGCTGTAATGGAAAATGTGAACTTATTTTACAACATTGGATTTGGATCAAAAGATCAGAAAAGGAGTATACTTATACCCAGTCATAGACTCTCATCACAAAGAAATGGCAAAGTTGTGGTGGATTGAAATATGTGCATTCTGTAGCCCTTATACTGTATATACAATCAAGGTCAAGATTTATTTATATACAGTAGCACCTTAAAAAAACATGAAAAATACTTGTGATTTGATTAATCGACATGTATCTTAATACCAGGTATGAAATAAACAGCACCCCAGATGGATTTACACTTATCAATGTATAAAGTGGTCTGCACAATCAAATTTCCATCCATCTTAAATGCATTTCAGATGGCTTTTACTCCTGATATTTTCACTTGGAATTTCTGGACAGCTATCCTATTAGAAACAATAACAAAAACAAACAAACAAACAAACAAACAAACTAATAATCATAAAGTGATATAGACGCAGAATTTTCATAACCATGCAAAGTGCAGTGTGCTAACTTAAAAGGTGTGAAAATGAACTTAAATTTAAGGTCTGAAATGTTCTCTATGCAACTACTTGAATGCAAATGCTTTTAGATATTTAATATCAGTTAAGTCCCAACATATACAGTTATGGAAAAATATTGTAGTCCAATTTAGAGAATTAAAACAAAAATGATGTTTCACTCCAACACTGGACATCATAAAAAAATAAAAATTAAATAAATTAAAATAAAATAAGAAAGATAATTTTTAGGCCTTAAGTTTTTTTCCCCCCATAGCTGTATCGTGTGGATACAGCATTGATTCAAAGTTTTTAGGGAAATATTAAAGAGCCCTGTTGTAATAGTTTTCATTTATATGTCATTAAGGAATAAATCTTTTTTAATGCTACATTTTTTACTTCTTAGGGGAACAGGATGAGTCGGTGTGCAAGAGTTACATCACCCAGATTAAGGACCTGAGACTGAGACTGGAAGGCTGTGAGAGCCGCACCGTCAATCGCCTCAGACAGATGGTGGACAAAGAGCCTCTCAAAGCCTGCACACAGAGAGCCACCGAACAGAAGGTCTGCACAAACCTTATATTATTTCTGTTTATGCCATTGAATAAAACCTTTTTTTTACACTATGGGGTTGATGAATGCTTGATTCTGATGAACATTGTAAAGCGTGCAACTATTTTCAGGTACCACACAGCTAAACTAATTCCATACTTCAAAAATATCCGTAAATTAGCAGTTTTCCATATTTTGTGATTCGTGTTTTGAATTTTTTATTTTCCCCCAATTATTTATGCTTTTGAATTGCATTATGGGACCTTGATCTTTCTTCCAACAACTTTTAAGCTTGATAAGTTTGAAAAGTTGGTGTTGTATTGACCTTATTCTTCAATGCGGAAGTGTGCTCGTTTTTACAATTGTTGTTAAACTTCCAATTCAGTCGCCAATGGGAGAAATGACTAGGAATAATAAACGGCAGAAAATGGTTAAAGTACTCGCTACAAGTGTTTGCAACACTATACAGAAAAAGCAGAATAATATAATAAGAAAACATCAGTTTGCCACATCAAGCAGCATAATGAGCCTGTTTTTAACGTCTAAAAATGAATGGAAGTGAATGAGACCAGAAGGCGGGTCTCAACTGCATTGATAAAGTTCCAAATCACTACACCAAATGATTTCAGTTACTTAACCTACAACAGTCAAGGAATCAGTAAAAAAAACCTAAACAAAAATCAAAGGTTTTGTATGACATGTGTAAGAAACTAGTACTACACACAGGAGCAGTTTGAGGACAAAAACCTGACAGATGTTTCGAAATACAACATCTGCACATGACAGATCTGGTAATTGTAGTATAAGTGGAATAATTGACTTCGGTTCGTTGAATTATTAGAAAATAACACACACCTGAGGTGTACAGTAGCGTCTATGAATGAATGCCTTTAAATGAATACACTGTATATGAATCTTTACCATTATTAGCTATATCAGTTGCTTGGTTTCCATCACCATGTGGTAATAATATGCATTTTTGAGTAAATGCATGAGAATCGAGTGGTAGAAATGGCAAAGTTTTGAAAAAAATCCCTTAATTCACAAAAAGGATTTTACAGTCGCTCAAGGTGGTTTTGGAATGCAAATAACAGGGAAATCTTATTTGCCCAATAAACTCAGATCCACGTGATTCCATTATGATTGTCTTGTTTACTAGGTTACCATTACTACAGTCAGCGGCTCTAACAACTTGATGGAAATACATCTAATTCACATTTGTTTGTTTTTTTGTGAACTTTGAAAAGATTCAATTCATATAAGTATGTAAACCTGGCTTTTATCTTATATAAACATCACATATACTGTAATTTATCTTAATTAACCTCTTAATAATATACTGTGTACTGTTTCATGATTAAGTACATGTGTATTCTGCTTCCACCTATAGAAAGTGCAGACTGAGTTGGAGGGTATAAAGAAAGACCTGGACAAGGTGGTGGAGAAGAGTGAAGCAGTGCTGGCCACATCTCAGCAGTCCAGCTCAGCCCCCGTCCTGCGCTCTGAGATAGACATCACGCAGAAGAAGATGGAGCACGTCTATGGTCTTTCCTCTGTGTATCTTGACAAGTGAGTCTCATGTCTTATCCAGGAAATGTTATATGTTTAGTGGCTAAACGTGATGGCCAGTGGGTGTACTAGCAAAATATTTGCTTTAACTAACCAGCAAGTTGAATAAATGCTATTTTGGAAACCGTAAGACTGGAGTTTATCATAGAAGATGGACTTTATTTTGATATGCAGAAACTGCATCAAAAAACAAAAATCTCTCAGGAATGCACTGACTGTAATATAATAAGTTATTCATTTATTTCATTTGTCCTCTGTAATGAAAGGAAACATATTTCTTAAGCAATACAGAAAGGAATTTCGTTTAATCAAATTTAGGAGCAAATTTCCTGTGCATTCTTCAATAAGAGTGTTCATTCATTAATTTTCTTTTTGGCTTAGTCCCTTTATTAATCAGGGTTCGCCACAGCAGAATGAACAGTCATCTTATCCAGCATAATTTTTATGCAACTGCAACCCATGACTGGGAAACACCCATACATTCTTATTCTCACACACATTATGGACAATTTAGCCTACCCAATTCACATATACTGTGATTTTTTATACATTTATACATTGATCTACTTTTCGTCCATATAGGCTGAAGACCATTGACTTAGTAATCCGCAGCACACAAGGAGCTGAAGACATCCTCAACAAGTATGAGAACCAACTGCGTGATGTGAACAAAGTTCCTGTTAATGAGAAAGAGATTGAAGCCAGTCAAACACAGCTGCAGGTAAATCATCCATCCTCCAAAAAACAACAACTATGCATAAACAAATTGTTTGTGATTACCAACATGACCTCAAATCAGTCACGACCTTACAAGAATACACCTCTCCTCCTTCTTTCTCAACCCTAGAAGCTGCGCTCAGAAGCTGAAGGCAAGCAAGCCACGTTTGACCGTCTGGAAGAGGAGCTTCAGAGAGCGACAGACGTGAACAAGCGGATGTCTCAGCTGCACAGCGAGCGGGACGTGGAGCTGGAGCACTACAGGCAGCTGGTGGGCAACCTGAGAGAGCGCTGGCAGGCTGTGTTTGCTCAGATTGAGCTGAGGCAGCGAGAGCTTGATCTTCTGAGCAGACAGATGCAGGCCTACAGAGAAAGCTACGACTGGCTCATACGCTGGATCGCAGATGCCAAACAAAGGCAGGACAAGCTCCACGCTGTGCCCATCGGTGGCAGCAAAGCCCTTCAGGAGCAGCTGACCCAGGAGAAGGTATCATCCGTCCATCTGAACACCATTCAAGCGTTATAAAAAATATTCTGACATTTAAGTAATAATTAAGCCTTTTTAAAGACCTTAACATTGGAACTATTAGAATTCTAGCATATAAGTCTGTATCAAATTTAACTTTTTCACAGCAGGCCTAAAAGTTTTTACATTCAAGGCTTATATTGAGATTTTAGAATTAAGCTTTAAATGTCTGTTGCTACATTTTATCAAGTCATTACAATAAAAATAATTAGTCTTTAGTGAAATCATCATGATAGCATTTTTTTGTGATAAAGCCTCTAATTATGAGAGTTAAAAAAGCGCTATACAAATAAAGATGAATTGAATTGAATTAAATGCCAACCGGTTAGCATAATACCTTTGAAACAATATACCTCATCTGCAGCCCAAAGCCACGCCTCCTGATATCATAAACACACACACATTAAAGATGACAGAGACCCACTACATCATGTCATTCGCCAGTTAGACAACTTTACAGTACTTTATAATACTATAATTCCCAGTGAAACACTGTATCATATCTAGCATGTTTTGAGTTGTATTGTTAGCAAGCAACACTTACCATAATGTACAATATTTCATGCATGCAGGATCGCTGGTCTCACTCTCTCAAAAGCGACTACTCTATGCTTAGAGGTTGGCCGGCGGCGTACAGGATTTACACTTTATTACTGAGCCATACTCACATGCTATTTCAGACTGAATATTCAAAGGGAGCGTGTCACAGGTTGTTATTGTTTAAAAATGAACCAATGTGAATATAAAAGCAACTTCACCTCAGTAAAGCAATATAGGCGGAATAGCACTATTTACTGATTTTTTTGTTGTTAAACTAAATAAAATAGTCACATGAAAATAATCACATCAATCTTTCGCTAAGAGATTTCAGTGGCTGAACAAGACTTCCGTGCATGTAACCCATTCATAACAACACAATCTACAACAGCTTTGCGTGACTAAAATATAACATTAACAATCTAAAACAAACACTTCAGCCATGGTGTCGTCTTTCCTCCAGCGTGAAAAAGTAACTCCAATATTGATTGAGCATTTTAAAGTTTTGATTTAGCATTTGTTTTGCTCTCTCTTTCTCTCTCTCTCATGTGCAGGTGAACCCAACAAATTTTTATTAGATGAACATTTTTTAATCTTATGCCTCACCCAGAATATTAAAATACATTTAAACACATTTAGATAATTTATCTAAATCAGTACTATTGGAATGCGAAGAAACATTCAACCAGCACAACAAAAAAAGGTTTTTGAGGACAATCCCCTACTGCAGCTTTAAGTAATAGTTATGTTTCTAACATTAAAGGCACAGAAAAAAGTGGACTGAAATGAATGCGATAAATTTAAGCGTTATGGCTATTCAATGTATAAATACCCAGAACTGTGTTTATAATAATAATAATAATTAATAATAATAATAATAATAATAATAATAATAAAATATTCATTCATTCATTCATTTTCTTGTCGGCTTAGTCCCTTTATTAATCCGGGGTCATGGAATAATCCGCCAACTAATCCAGCATTTGTTTTACACAGCGGATGCCCTTCCAGCCGCAACCCATCTCTGGGAAACATCCATACATTCTCGTTCACACTCATACAGTACGGACAATTTAGCTTAACCAATTTACTTGTACCGCATATCTTTGGACTTGTGGGGGAAACCGGAGCACCTGGAGGAAACACACAACCACGGGGAGAACATGCAAACTCCACACAGAAATGCCAACTGACCCAGCCGAGGCTCGAACTAGCGACCTTCTTGCTGTGAGGCGAACATGCTACTCGTAAAAACCCATAAAAACAATATTAGAATGAAATATACCAAATTAAATAAAAAATTGAATTTTTAAAAAATAAATTCATTGTTAAAAAATACAAATAAATACTTCATTAGAGATAAAAATTATATCTAAATTTTTTAAGATATTGTTGGTAATAAGTAGATGGATGATATTATATCATTGAGTGTTTTTGTGCTTGTGCTGTGACTGGTCTAGGCCTGCTGTGGGTAGCTTACAAAGATAATCATATTATTCATATTTTATGCACTGGTGAGTTTACAGGAGCAACATAAATTAACTTTTTTTTATTAAGGGCCAATAGCCTATTTTTTTTTATTTTTTTTATGAAAATTACTTTATACTAACAGAAACTTGACAGGTCTGCTGCACCAGTGCAATGATCCGATCAACTTATCCAATGAATGAACAACACAATTCAGTGTGTTATAACACAAAAAGAGCTGATTATTCACTAAAGGAGTGGATCATAGTTTGCGCATTCATAGTTTTAAGTCACGTCATTAGCACAGAGGAACTGTCCAGTTTCTGTTTGTCATGCTAGAGTTAACAATGATTGAAATGATTGTAAATAAATTTCATCATTGCAGTGCAGTGGAAAACATGATCAAGAAATGGCATTAAAAGTAGCATTAAGATATCTACAGTATCTATTTATCTGTATGTCTGTTTGTCTGTCTGTCTGTCTGTCTATCTATCTATCTATATTTACATCATGTTAATTCTCTTTACAGAAACTGCTTGAGGAGATTGAGAAAAACAAGGACAAGGTGGATGACTGCCAAAAATTTGCTAAAGGATACATCGATGCCATAAAGGTGTGTATGAACACTATGGCAAGCATATTTTTACTCAAATCCAAATGATCTGAGCTGCGGTCTGACTGAATGTTCTCATCCAGGACTATGAGCTCCAGCTGGTGACTTATAAAGCTCTCGTAGAGCCCATCGCTTCCCCTCTGAAGAAGGCCAAAATGGAGTCTGCTTCTGATGACATCATCCAAGAGGTACCTTTAATATCTGATTCACACCTGCCTTTCATTTAGGGATTTAATTGACGTGAACTCCAATAAAGATTAAGCAAAAGCTGTAGCTGTGTCCCAAATGGCACACTATACACTAGACGCTTATGCACTTATACACTCAACAGCATAGTATATGAATATAGTGTCGTCTCAGATGGAACTCTAACATTTTATTTACTAAGTGGAAATTCAAATTATTACCGAGATGACGTTTGACAGTTGCCAAATAAGTTAAATAAATGACCAAACCACCAAATAACACCTCTCGTCGGACAATTTTGCTTTCACAATGCAAATTAAATGGGGTAATCTAACATTATGTCCAAAAGCTTCGACCCTACCGCTACGTAAGCAAAACTGCGCTCATCGAGTGTGTGAAGTGTCCATCATTCCACACTTCTTTTTAACGGTTCAATAAGTGCATCACCCAGGTATTTTAAACTTTTTCAGTGTGAATGCAGTACTTGTGCTATTTATACTACAATATGGCGTAGAACAGTACATAAGTATGTGATTTGGGACACACTGTGTGATTGTCATGCACATCTTTTCAAGAAAGCACAGTTCTGTGATAATTAGTAAATCAGTAAATCTACATCTGAAGGAGATCAAGAAATCTATGATTTATTAGATTTATTGTGTGACTAATAATTATACTACTACAACGATGGTTTATAACATAAATATATATATATACATAAATATACAACAAATAACAAAAAAAACATAAATAATTCAGTAGAGGATCTGACAAAATGTATTAGCTGCAATCTCTTTTGTAAAACGGTATATATTTTAAATACAAAATATCCCACTCATAAAATCTTTGTTACATTGTAATAATCTTTTTGAAGAATTATTCTGACGTACATTTTTGAGAGTTGGATGTTGCCACTTATGGTCTCTCAAAATGTATTTGCTTTAACATTCATTTGAAAATATGTGCTTGAGTAATTAGCGGTTTAATCTATTGTGGCGACCCCTGAAAAAGCCAAAGAAGAGTAAGTGAGATCATTTGAAGCATCAGTTTGTGGTATTTAATGACTAAATGTGCTCAATACAATGAATGCTTCAGAGCAAGCTAAAGAAGAGACAGAAAACAGAAGACATCATCGTGTCAAACATCATCGCACCTACATTGAATTGGCCACCATGCACAGAATAGCAACAAATAATAAAATAAAAGTAATAAAAAACAATATTTTCCTTATTTCATTTTATATCAATAAAAAAAAGTTCCAACCTCTTAATTTTGTTTTAGGGAGGCTGAAATGACAGACAGGAGACTATAGCCCACCTAAAAAGGGTCTAAAAAGGCCCCTGCTATATAGTGAACTGCAGTTCTGTGTAGTAAATGCTGCTCTGTCTGAAATCACATGGAGATTTACTGCTGGTTACAGAACCAGCTTTACTGACAAAACGTGCATGACAATCTCCTTTGATTAATCGTGCAGCCCTACTTGACTCTGTTTTACGCATTAGTTTATATGCTGTAGTTTGTATAACTTAAAGGGGGAATGTACATCATTTTTCCCTTTTCTGTACAATGTAGCTTATTGCATACTCCATATTTAAGATCTGCAAGTTACAAAGTCCAAGACAAAGGGAACACAAATGGATTTAAGTGGATTCAGACCTGCCAAAATCCCTCAATTGAATTATCACCAACATAAATTATGCAAAGAAAGAGGGTCGGGGAGGAACAGCTCATTTGCATTTAAAGATACATACATGAATATGGTGTTTTGGTCACACCCAAAAAAAGTGTCAAATTGGACATGCTTTAAATGATCTGTGTGGTATTTTGAGTTGAAACATCACAGACTTATTTTTCATATAAGTCAATACATTTTAAAAATGGTATCATATGACCCCTTTTAAGTGCTATGCTTTATTTCTTAATTTTCTTTCATATTTGACATGCCAAATAACTTTAAAACCATCTTTCAGTATGTGACTCTAAGAACACGCTACAGTGAGCTGATGACTCTTTCAAGTCAGTACATTAAATTCATCATTGAGACACAGCGCCGCCTACAGGATGAGGAGGTAAGTGTCAATATATAAAGTCAGTATTCTAGCACTAACTTTAACTCACTAACTTTAATGTATGGATGTATAGCCATATGAAATATGCATTTATTTCACTGTAGAAATCATTTGAGACACAATTGCAATTTGTTATCAAAGTTATCAAAGAGTGGCAATGGTTGAAATGTGCTATTGGTTGTGCTAGATATAAAAAAAGAAGAAAAAAATCTAAATTGTAGCCAAAAGGTGCTCACCTAGTCTTCCATTGTGCTAGTGGTGCAGCACATCCCATTTCTTTCACAATGTATGTCTCTCATTGTCCCTTCACTACTATGGAGGTGTTTATATATCTCTTCTATTATACAGTAGTAAGCTCTCTTTTAGGATAGACACATTTCAGCCTGAAGCAAACTTAAAATGGTGCAACATGTACCGGTCACGCTGCATTCTTTTCTCTGTTTCAACTTCCTGTTTAGAGCTTTTAGAAAAAAATAGAAGGCGAAATTCTTGCCCATCATTCCTTTCTGTACTCTGGTGGTTGATTTTTCTTGAGTATGCTTCAGCCTGACTTTCCCCCCTTTCCTCTGTAGTTGTTTTCGGTTGCCATTTCCTTTTCTAACTTTATTTTCTTGTTTGCTTCTCTAAACTGCTTGCCAGTGCTTTATCATGATGAATGTTTGTCATGTTTGGGCGCTAAAGAGGTAAACTCTCCGCAAAAATGCTTGCTCATCCTCTTCCAGTCCCTATGTTAATTATGTTTCCCATTATTGAGACATTTATAAATTTTAAATAATATATGTATTTGTCAAAATCTACAGTTTGGCATTCATCAGACCTGTTTATTTTCTGTTTGCTCCCTTTACGATCTAGCATTATTTCAATCCTCATTCTTTCTTTGCTGCATCACTAAGCTATTCCATTTTAGGCTTAAAGGGATAGTTCACCCATAAATGAAACATCTGTCATCGTTTACACACCCTTCACCTATTTTGAAGAATGCTGGTTGATGATACCCATTGACTTCCAAAGTGGAACTAAATACTTTGGAAGTCAATGAGTCCCATCAATCAGCATTTTTCTAAATATGCTATTTTGTGTTCAACAGAAAAAAGAACCTCATAAAGTTTAAAACCATGTGAGGAAGTGGAGAGGTCATTTTCATTTTGGGTCAACTATCCATTTAACAAATATAACATTTCAAAAGTTTTGACCAACCTCCACATAAATGATTTACAAACATTTGAAATTAAAAGTGCATCGTTAGTTCTGAATGCAGTCAAAAAACACTCTGATGTGAAATAATGTAAATAATTCAGTTTTGAATATTGCAGGCTTATATATAGGCTTATAAATCTACAAATAATATCAAGATTTTGTTGAGTTTGATAGCCATATCTAGTGATAACACTTCATTAGCATGAAGCCATTTGATTTTCCAGCTATAGTGTTGTTTTGTAAAGTGATTGTGTCTCATTATGTGTACTATACATTGTGACTTATATTATCCTTCATAAACCTTCTGTAGCTACACAAGTTGTTTTTCTAATTAGCATAATTCCCTGTAACTTTCTCCATGTACTTACATTTATATGTACTTGCATGTGTCTGTAATATCTAACTCCTAAATGCTTAACTTTGTCTCTATTTCCCCCTACTATTTACCTCGACTAATACAGAAAGCTGCGGAAAGACTTAAGGAGGAAGAGAGAAAAAAACTGGCTGAGATGCAGGCCGAGCTAGAAAAACAAAAACAATTAGCTGAATCTCATGCAAAGGCTATTGCTAAAGCAGAACAAGAGGCGAATGAGCTTAAGACAAAGATGAAAGATGAAGTCAGCAAACGACAGGACGTCGCTGTCGATTCGGAGAAACAGAAGCACAATATCCAGCGAGAGCTTCAGGAGCTCAAAACCCTTTCGGAGCAGGAAATCAAGGCTAAGACTCAACAGGTAGAAGAGGCCCTCCTAAGCCGCACCAGAATTGAAGAAGAAATCCATATAATTCGACTTCAGCTAGAGACAACAATGAAACAAAAAAACACTGCTGAAACAGAGCTTCAGCAGCTTAGGACCAAAGCAGCAGATGCCGACAAACTTCGAAATGCAGCACAGGAGGAGGCAGAGAAGCTTAGGAAGCAAGTTGCCGAAGAGACTCAGAAGAAACGCAAGGCAGAAGATGAGCTTAAACTGAAATCAGAAGCTGAAAAGGGTGCTGCCAAAGAGAAAAAGAAAGCCCTTGAGGACCTGGAGAAGTTTAAACTCCAAGCTGAGGAAGCCGAGAGACACTTGAAGCAGGCAGAGCTGGAAAAGCAGAGACAGATTCAAGTGGTAGAGGAGGTGGCTAAGAAGACTGCAGCCACTCAACTCGAGACTAAACAAGTTGCACTGACAGCAAAACTAGAAGAATCACTTAAAAACGAGCAAGTAATGGTCATTCAGCTGCAGGAAGAAGCAGAACATCTTAAGAAGCAGCAGGCTGAAGCAGATAAGGCAAGAGAACAGGCAGAGAAAGAGCTAGAGACATGGAGACAGAAGGCCAATGAAGCTCTCAGGCTCCGGCTCCAGGCAGAAGAAGAGGCCAATAAGAAAACTGCAGCTCAGGAGGAGGCAGAAAAACAGAAGGAGGAAGCCAAACGTGAGGCAAAGAAGAGAGCAAAAGCTGAGGAGGCTGCCCTTAAACAGAAAGAGACCGCGGAAATGGAACTGGAGAATCAGAGGAAGATGGCTGAAGAAACAGCAAAACAGAAGCTTGCAGCAGAGCAAGAGCTTATTCGGTTAAGAGCAGATTTTGAACATGCTGAACAACAGAGAACTGTCTTGGATGATGAGCTCCAGCGTCTCAAAAATGATGTCAATAGTGCTGTGAAACAGAAGAAAGAGCTTGAAGAAGAACTGATCAAAGTTAGGAAAGAGATGGAAATTCTACTGCAGCAGAAATCCAAAGCTGAGAAAGAAACAATGTCAAATACTGAAAAGAGCAAACAACTACTTGAATCTGAAGCTACCAAGATGAGGGAACTGGCTGAGGAGGCAACTAAGCTGAGGTCAGTGGCAGAAGAAGCAAAGAAACAGAGACAGATTGCAGAAGAAGAAGCTGCCCGCCAGAGGGCAGAAGCTGAGAAGATCCTCAAAGAAAAGTTAGCTGCTATCAATGAAGCAACTCGCCTAAAAACTGAGGCTGAGATTGCTTTGAAAGAGAAGGAGGCTGAAAATGACCGTCTCAAGAGAAAAGCAGAAGAAGAGGCCTACCAGAGAAAAGTTCTTGAAGATCAGGCAGCACAGCATAAGCAAGCGATCGAGGAAAAGATTGGCCAGCTAAAAAAGTCTTCAGACTCTGAGCTCGACAGGCAAAAGAAAATCGTAGAAGAAACCTTGAAGCAGCGAAAAGTTGTGGAAGAGGAGATCCACATTCTGAAACTTAACTTTGAAAAGGCTTCGAGTGGTAAACAGGAACTTGAACTTGAGCTTAAAAAATTGAAAGGCATTGCAGATGAGACACAGAAGAGCAAAGCAAAGGCTGAAGAAGAGGCAGAGAAATTTAGAAAACTTGCTTTGGAAGAGGAGAAAAAAAGGAAAGAGGCCGAGGCTAAGGTGAAAAAAATCCAAGCTGCAGAAGAAGAGGCTGCAAGGCAACACAAAGCTGCCCAAGAAGAGGTTGGGCGTCTTATGAAGCTAGCAGAAGAGGCTAAAAAGCAGAAAGAGATTGCAGAGAAAGAAGCTGAGAAACAGGTCATTTTAGTCCAGGAAGCTGCACAGAAATGTTCTGCTGCAGAGCAGAAAGCCCAAAATGTTCTTGTCCAGCAAAATAAAGACAGCATGGCACAGGATAAACTCAAGGAAGAGTTTGATAAAGCAAAGAAACTGGCGCAAGACGCAGAAAAGGCTAAAGACAATGCAGAAAAAGAAGCTGCCCTTCTGCAAAAGAAAGCAGAGGAAGCTGAGCGCCAAAAGAAGGCAGCTGAAGCAGAGGCAGCTAAACAGGCCAAAGCCCAGGAAGATGCCGAAAAACTGAGAAAAGAAGCTGAAAAGGAAGCTTCCAGGCGAGCTGAGGCAGAGGCAGCGGCTTTGAAACAAAAACAAGAGGCTGATAGTGAAATGGCCAAGTACAAAAAACTTGCAGAAAAGACCCTAAAGCAGAAGTCTTCAGTTGAGGAGGAGTTGGTGAAGGTTAAAGTTCAACTTGATGAAACAGACAAACAGAAATCAGTCCTTGATGACGAACTTAAGCGACTTAAACAAGAGGTCAGTGATGCTATAAAGCAGAAGGCCCAAGTAGAGGATGAACTCTCTAAAGTCAAGATTCAAATGGAGGACTTACTTAAACTGAAACTCAAAATTGAACAGGAAAACCAAGAACTTATGAAAAAAGATAAAGATAACACAAAGAAACTTCTTGAGGAAGAGGCTGAGAATATGAAAAAATTGGCAGAAGAGGCCGCACGGCTCAACATTGAGGCACAAGAAACTGCAAGATTGAGACAAATTGCAGAGTCTGATCTTGCCAAGCAGAGAGAACTGGCTGAGAAGATGCTGGAAGAGAAAAAACAGGCCATTCAAGAGGCAGCAAAACTGAAGGCTGAAGCTGAAAAGCTCCAGAAACAGAAAGATCAGGCACAGATAGAGGCACAAAAGCTGTTGGAGGCCAAGAAGGAGATGCAGCAGCGTCTGGACCAGGAGACAGAAGGTTTCCAGAAATCTTTAGAAGCTGAGCGCAAGCGGCAGTTGGAGATAACTGCAGAAGCTGAGAAACTAAAGGTCAAGGTGACACAGCTAAGTGATGCTCAGTCAAAAGCAGAGGAGGAAGCCAAAAAATTCAAGAAACAAGCAGATGAAATCAAAATCCGCCTGCTGGAGACTGAAAAACACACTTCAGAAAAACACACTGTTGTTGAGAAACTAGAAGTACAGAGGCTACAGAGCAAACAAGAGGCAGATGATCTGCACAAAGCAATTGCAGAGCTTGAGAAAGAAAAGGAAAAACTAAAAAAAGAGGCTGCTGACTTACAAAAACAATCCAAAGAGGTATTGTGTTGTATGTTGTTGTACTAGTCTTCTTTTATTTAGAAATCCCCTAATTAACAATTAACAGTTTTTATACAACTTCTGAACCTTTGTTCATGTAAGTTGCAAGTTGCCAACAGTTTTTACATTACAGTGTCCATGATACAAAGTATGCAATTACTGAATAATATGAATGAATTTAGTATGCAGCATGCACATTGATAGCATAATTTTTTAGTTGTTGTTTTTATTTTTTCATACAATTTTACAGTTTGAAACTTCTGTAGCTTGGACACTATAATGTGTTGTAATTTCCCTACAATTAACTTTTCAACAAAAACAACTAAATGCATTGCAGTTATTTGCATTTTTAAGTAATTTCTGTTGTAGTATTCTGTGAATTTGTTTGATTCTGTAGTTAGTTATTTGCACTAATTCGACATTGTAGTAAATGCACATCTTAAAGATATATTTCATTCCAAAATAACTCATTAAACCTGAATGACTTCTGTTTCAATATATTTTAAAGAATATATTAGTGTATGTTTAATTCCATTAAATAAAAGGCAGTGGTATCCAGTGTTATCAAATATTGTGTGACAGAATAGACTATACCTATAAGATGTCCATTTACTTATCTGCCTTAAAATGACTGCAAACAAAATTAGGGGAAAAAAACACAACAAATTATATAAGTATGAAATTATTGCTGACAAAATAATTCAAGAGTTAAAAGAGGTAAAGGGTAATTGGCAAAAAATAAAGGTAAAAAAAAAAAAAACTCAGAGTGGACAATTACTTACTCGGTTGAGTTCTGCAGTTATATTGTTTTCTTTTATACAGTGATTTTAATGTGATGAATTTAATTAATTATTGTTTTATGCACTTTACCACAGATGGCCAATGTACAACAAGAACAGTTACAACAAGAAAAGACTATCCTTCAGCAGAGTTTCTTTGCAGAAAAAGAGACACTGCTGAAGAAGGAGAAAGCCATTGAGGAAGAGAAAAAGAAGCTGGAGAAACAGTTTGAAGATGAAGTCAAGAAGGCCGAAGCACTTAAAGCTGAACAGGAGCGTCAGAGAAAGCAAATGGAGGAGGAGAGACAGAAACTGCAGTCTGCCATGGATGCTGCTATCAAAAAGCAAAAGCAAGCTGAGGAAGAGATGAATGGCAAGCAAAAAGAAATGCAAGATCTTGAAAAGAAGAGAATTGAACAAGAGAAACTTCTGGCAGAGGAAAACAAGAATTTGCGAGAAAAACTCCAACAGCTTCAGACTTCACAGAAGGCATCTTACACCAAGGAGATTGAAATCCAAACTGACAAGGTCCCTGAAGAAGAGTTAGTTCAAATGACCATGGTTGAAACAACAAAGAAGGTCCTAAATGGCTCTACAGAAGTGGATGGAGTAAAAAAAGATGTACCCTTTGCATTTGATGGAATCAGAGAAAAGGTACCTGCAAGCAGACTTCATGAGATAGGTGTGCTTAGCAAGAAAGAATATGACAAGCTAAAGAAAGGAAAGACAACAGTGCAAGAGCTTTCAAAGAATGACAAGGTCAAGATGTGCCTGAAAGGTAAAGATTGCATCGGAGGTGTAATAGTTGAACCCAATCAAAAAATGAGCATCTATCAAGCTTTGAAAGACAAGATGATTACACACAGTACAGCTATGATGCTTCTTGAAGCCCAAGCTGCATCTGGTTATATAATTGACCCCATTAAGAACCGAAGGCTCTCAGTCAGTGAAGCTGTGAAGGATGCCTTGATCGGACCTGAGTTGCACACCAAATTGTTGTCTGCTGAAAGGGCTGTTACAGGATTCAAAGATCCATTTACTGGAGACACAATCTCAGTGTTTGAAGCAATGAAAAAAGGTTTGATCACAGAGGACCAGGCCATAAAACTTCTTGATTCTCAGTATGCAACTGGTGGGATAATAGATCCTGTTCATAGCCATCATGTACCAGTCCAATTGGCGTGCACACAAGGTCAACTCGATGAAGATCTTAGCAAAATTCTGTCCAGCCCTCCTGCTGACAAAAAAGCATTCATTGACCCTAACACTAAGGATAGCCTCACTTACAGTGAGTTACTAGAGCAATGCAAACCAGACCCTGAGACAGGCATTCCATTACTACCAATCACAGAACAAGCAGCCCAAAGTGAAAGAACTTATACAGACGAGGAAACTAAAGATGTTTTTAGTAAGGCAAACCTAACAGTTCCATTTGGAAGATTTAAAGGAAAGACCGTCACTATCTGGGAAGTCATTAACTCTGAGTATTTCACAGAGGATCAGAGAAAGGATCTTATTCGACAATATAAGACTGGCAAAATTACAGTCGAAAAAATCATTAGAATTGTAATAACTGTTGTAGAAGACAAGGAGAACAAGAAGGAACCTGCATTTGATGGTTTGAGATCATCAGTGCCAGCATCTGAACTTCTGGAAGCAAAGGTTATTACTAAAGATTTGTTCAACAAATTGCATAATGGAAAAGCTACGCTTAAAGATGTGTCTGAGCTTGAACCTGTTAAGAAAGCCCTGAAGGGGACACACAGTATTGCTGGAGTGCAGATTGAGTCAACTTCTGAAAAGATGTCTCTCTATGATGCCATGAAGAAGGACTTACTTGGAACTGAGCCAGCACTAAACCTTCTGGAGGCCCAAGCTGGAACAGGATTCATAATTGATCCAGTGAAAAACCAAAAGCTCACAGTTGATGAAGCAGTAAAAAGTGGTGTTGTTGGCCCAGAGCTGCATGAGAAATTGTTGTCTGCAGAAAGAGCTGTTTGTGGTTACAAAGATCCATATACTGGAAAAACTGTATCCCTGTTTGAAGCAATGCAAAAAGATCTCATTAAGAAAGAGCAAGGTGTCCGTCTGCTAGAAGCTCAACTTGCAACTGGTGGAATTATTGACCCTGAGAAAAGTTACCGCATAACTCCTGATATTGCATACAAGCGTGGTTATCTTAATGAGGAAATTAATCAAAACTTAAGTAAGCCATCAGACTTGAGTACATTATACGTTGACCCCAACACCCAAGAAAATGTCACTTACACTGAACTGCTGAAAAGATGCATCACTGATAAGCAAACTGGTCTTCCACTTATTCCATTGTCTGAAAAAGCTATCAAGTCAAAAGAAATTGAACCGGTTTCGGATGCACAAACTAAAGAGAACTTGAGTCATGCTACGGTTGAGTTGCACAGTGGGCTTTTTAAAGGAAGAATCATCACAATTTGGGAGATTATCAACTCTGAATATTTCACAGAGGAACAAAGGATTGAATTCATTCGGCAGTATAGATCCGGAAAAATCACTATTGAAAAACTGATCAAGATTGTTATCTCTACTGTGGATGAAAAAGAAAAGAAGAGACAGGACAACTTTGATGGTTTAAGAGGAGCTGTACCAGCCAGTTCCTTACTTGAATCTAAAATCATTGACAAAGACACCTATGATAAAATCCTACAAGGTAAAAAGAAACCTGCTGAAGTTAGCGGGTCCATCAAACAGTACTTGCAAGGCTCTGATTGTATTACTGGGGTATTTTTCCAAAAAACTAAGGAAAAACTCAGCATTTACCAAGCAATGAAGCAGAAAGTACTGACTTCAGACACAGGCATGTCCCTGCTAGAAGCACAAGCAGCTACTGGCTACATAATTGATCCAATTAGGAATGAAAAGTTTACAGTGGATGATGCTGTTAAGGCTGGTATTGTTGGTCCAGAGGTTCACGAGAAACTGCTCTCTGCAGAGAAAGCTGTTATTGGTTACAAAGACCCATACACTGGTAATAAGATCTCCCTTCTTCAAGCAATGCAAAAGCAGCTTGTCCTAAGAGAACATGCCATACCTCTTTTAGATGCTCAGGTGGCCACTGGAGGAATAATTGATCCAGTAAATAGCCATCGACTTCCCAATGACGTTGCCATTGAGCGTGGATACTTCAGCAAGCAATTAGCCAAATCTTTTAAAGACCCCACTGATGACATCAAAGGTTTTACTGACCCCAACAAAAATGAGAATGTCACATACAAAGAATTAAAAGAAAGATGCATGACTGATCCAGAATTTGGAGTTGCCCTGTTGCCACTTTCTAAAGCTCAGACTCCTGAGGAAGCTGAGAAATCATATGTTTTCACTGAGGAACAAGCACAAACAGACTTGGCTAACACTCAAATAGACATACCACATGAGAGTTTTGCAGGAAAGCAGGTGACATTATGGGAAGTCATGAAATCAGATTTGCTTCCAGAGGAGGAAAAGCAAAGGCTCCTTGAACAATATCGCTCAGGCAAAATCACAAAAGAGAGAATGGTCATTATCATAATTGAAATTATTGAACAAAGGGAGATAATCAAGACTGAGCAGAGTATGTCATGTGATGTAATCAGACGGCGGGTTACAATTGATGAACTTTACAGAGCTCGTATTATAGACCTTGAGACTTACAACCTGCTTAAACAAGGCAAGAAAGCAATCCGCGAGGTTATGGAGATGCCAAGTGTGAAGCAGTATCTCTTTGGGACAGGCAGTATTTCAGGAGTACTTTCTGACAACTATGCTAAGGTTAGCATTTACCAAGCCATGAAGAGAGGTCTCATAAAACCTGAGATTGGTATTGATCTGCTGGAGGCACAGGCAGCAACAGGATTCATCATTGACCCTGTGAAAGATGAATTGTTGACAGTTGATGAAGCTGTCCGGAAGGGACTTGTTGGCCCAGAATTCCATGACAAACTACTGTCTGCTGAGAGAGCAGTCACAGGTTACAAGGATCCCTACAGTGGTAAAGTCATCTCTCTGTTCCAAGCCATGAAAAAAGACCTTGTTCCTGAAGATTACGCTATGAAGCTTTTGGAGGCTCAGGTAGCAACAGGTGGCCTCATGGATCCAGAATACTATTTCCGCCTCCCAATTGATATTGCCATGCAACGTGGTTACATGAACAAAGAAACCAGTGAAAGGATATCTGATCCAAGTGGTGATGTCAATCATTTTATAGATCCAACAACAGATGAAAAGTTGTCTTATGCATTACTTCTGAAAAGATGCAAAGTTGATAAAGAGAGTGGCTTACGGTTATTGTCTCTGGCAGACAAGAGACTTCTATTTAAGGGCCTCAGAAAGCAGATCACCCCAGAAGAGTTGTTGCGCTCTCAAATCATTGACCAAAAGACCTACACGGGTCTCATGGAGGGTACCATATCTGTAGAAGACCTCAGTAAAGACCTGAAGAAATATCTTGAAGGCATAAGCTCTATTGCGGGCGTGTTTGTAGAGGCTACTAAAGATCGTCTCTCAGTCTATCAAGCCATGAAGAAGAACATGATCAGACCAGGCACTGCCTTTGAACTTCTGGAGGCTCAGGCAGCTACTGGCTATGTAATTGATCCCATTAAAAATCTCAAAATGAATGTCCAAGAAGCTGTGAAAATGGGAGTTGTAGGACCAGAGTTTAAAGACAAGCTTCTCTCTGCTGAACGAGCTGTGACTGGCTACAAAGATCCATACTCTGGCAAGGTAATCTCTCTGTTCCAGGCAATGAAAAAGGGTCTTATACTAAAAGACCATGGTATTCGTTTGCTTGAGGCTCAGATAGCCACTGGGGGAATCATAGATCCTGAAGAGAGTCATCGACTGCCAGTTGAAATGGCCTACAAACGGGGTCTATTTGACGAGGAGATGAATGGTATTCTCACTGACCCCTCTGATGACACCAAGGGGTTCTTTGATCCAAACACAGAGGAAAATTTGACCTACCTTCAGCTGATGGAGCGCTGCATGACAGACACTGAAACTGGACTTTCACTTTTACTGCTGAAAGAGAAGAAACGGGAAAGAAAGACGTCTTCCAAATCCTCAGTCCGCAAACGTAGAGTTGTCATCGTAGATCCAGAAACTGGAAAAGAAATGTCTGTGTATGAGGCGTACCGCAAAGGACTTATAGACCACCAAACATACATTGAGCTTGCAGAGCAAGAGTGCGAATGGGAGGAAATTACCACCTCATCATCAGATGGTGTTGTTAAGTCCATGATCATTGACAGAAGGTCTGGACGGCAATATGACATTGATGATGCAATCTCCAAGGGCCTTATTGACCAATCAGCTTTGGACCAATATCGTGCTGGTACCCTTTCCATCACCGAATTTGCAGACATGCTGTCTGGCAATATGAGTGGCTTTAGATCTCGTTCATCTTCATTTGGATCCAGCTCATCTTATCCCATGAGTCCAGTACCTTCTATTAAGACACCGGCTACAACCTGGACTGATCCAACAGAGGAAACTGGACCTGTGGCTGGAATCTTAGATACTGATACATTGGAAAAGGTGTCAGTCACAGAGGCTATGCATCGAAATCTAGTTGACAACATCACTGGTCAAAGACTACTAGAAGCACAAGCATGTACAGGAGGAATTATTGACCCAAACACTGGAGAGAAGTTCTCTGTTGCTGATGCACAAAACAAAGGGCTGGTGGACAAGATCATGGTCGATCGTATCAACCTTGCCCAGAAAGCTTATCAAGGATTTGAAGATCCAAGAACCAAAACCAAAATGTCTGCCGCTCAAGCCTTAAAGAAGGGTTGGCTCTACTATGAAGCTGGCCAACGCTTTCTTGAAGTCCAGTATCTAACAGGCGGTTTAATAGAGCCAGATGTTACAGGAAGGGTATCACTGGATGATGCTGTCAGGAAGGGCAGTCTTGATGCACGCACTGCACAGAAACTGAGAGATGTGAGTGGGTATTCAAAATACCTCACCTGCCCCAAAACAAAACTTAAGATCTCATACAAGGACGCCATAGATAGAAGCATGATCGAGGAAGGATCTGGCCTGAGGTTGCTAGAGGCATCTTCTCAGTCAAGTAAAGGACTGTACAGCCCATATAGCATCAGTGGCTCTGGATCAACTTCAGGATCAAGGTCTGGATCCAGAAGTGGTTCAAGATCAGGCTCTAGAAGGGGAAGCTTTGATGCTACAGGCTCAGGTTTCTCCATGGGGTTTTCCTCAACCTACAGCCCCACTAGCTATGGTCGCCGTTACGATTCAGGGGTACACGGCGGACATCAGATGGATGAGCTAAAGCAAGCCCTTACAGCTTTAGCATCAGGCAGGAACTGTTGCTATGATGAAAAGAGAATATTCACATCATCACACACTCAGACATCTTTAGTTGCTTAATTTATGCGCACAAAAGGACATTTATCCTGCTCTGCATGATGGGCTTTTTTTACTGATGGAAATAATATTGCTACATAAGACTGGCTTTAATGTTTTATTTCATTTTTATATATTCAGTTTCATATATAGATGTTTATCTTTTGCATTAGCTTTCTCTTTTATCATTTTCACAACAGTTTGAAATATCTCATATACAGTTTATTCTGCACTTTCATCGCAGAATCATAATTTTTATACTCAATCCTTTTCAATTAGTAGCAGTGTTAAACAGTTATAGCCTCTCTTTTTGTATTATCTTCTTTTTTTCATGTACCTTGTAAATTGGCAGAAGAATAATATTGAAAACGATTGCAAGAGGAGATGGCAATGCTTTAGATGAGATGTAAAAGTTGTTCGTTATATATTGCTTGTGTATGTTCAAGTAAAGATCTTTTTAGTAGCAGTACACATTTGAGTTGCATTTTAGCATTGAATATTTGAAGCAAGCACAGTAAACAAAAAAAGATGTTTATGTTGGTTATCTGCAGAGTGGAATAAAGTCCATTTGGACACGATTGGGAGCATGTCAATAAACTAAACATTACACTTCTTGGCATCACTGCCATGGCAGAAATTCATTATTTTCTCATTATTAAAAACTAGAAACACAGTTTAAACTATGCAGTCTTGTTAGAACCTAAAACAATCCTGAAGCCATCATAAAAACTGCAAATCCTTGCAAAAAGGACACTTCCTAAACTTAATTTGCCTCTTGTCGTTCCCATAATCTTATGAATCAAAGGGGAACACTCTTACGCCTTAACTGTGTGACATCTGCATTAATTTTCTAGTAACGTGCACCCTCTTTAGGCTTAAAATATAAAGCCTAAAGATTATAATATTTCACAGCAGATTATATTATTATACAGAATGTAATTTTACAGAACTTTTAATGTCGAAGTAGCTCATATTGTCTCGGGACACTCCCTTCAATGTTACAATGTCAGATTGAATATTAACTAACCTGGAAAATAGTGTCAAACACCTGTTCAGAAAAGCATTGTATAGTTATCAAATCAAATCATCTTAATATCATACACAATGGCTCTAAAACTGCACATTGACCGGCACCTGTCAATAGATAATTTTACTGACATTGGGGTATTAATGTTGAAAGTAGACTTGAAGGTTAATGATTTTGTCAATCACGTGGCATAAATACTTAAGACTTTTAGAATACAATTAAGCAATTAGCAGAAATAAAAGCCTGAAATCTTGAATATGCCCAGACTACCTCTTTAAATTAAAAAATCCCTGTTTATTATGCTAATTGTCTTTGTTTTGATTTACCAAACGGTTCCCTATCTTGCACTGCCACTTCACTTGCGCGTTTAGAACGTTTTTCAGCTCCTTTCAAAAGATTCACAGTCAGTGTGATCTTTCAACCAACATACATGTTCCACTACCTTTATTTATGCTCCATTTTCAACTCTATAGGTTGTTAGATATATTTGGTTGAGTGGAATTAAAAAAGCTAATAATCTATAGAAGAAATTTTGGACTGATAGTCAAACTCATTGGTCAATTTTAACACTAAAACTAATATGTTAGTGTTAGTACTAGAAACGTTCTCTCTGTAAGTCATTTAGAGTAAAGCCTAATGATAACTTGTATGTTGTTGTCATGATATAGGATTATCGACAAGCATTACAAATTAATTTTATAATTATTTCAAAACTGAATGTAGATGTTTACAAGAACAAGGTCTCTAGTTTAAAATGTATTGACATATCTAAAATCATAGTCATGTTTCTTTTTTGGAAACTAAGACTGAATTTCTCAAAAAGGCACAAAAAGAAACTCTTCAGCTTCAGTCTCTCCAATCTAATCATGTTTTAGTTTTAACTTTTGTTTGACTGTACTGTAAATCATATTTTAGTTTTATTTTCCTACGTTATATACAGATATATATATTCAAGCTTTTTATGTTTTACTAACATGATTAAAGTGATGCAATATGAGCAGTTATACCCAGCAAAGCCTTTTTAAAAGTGTGTTTTGGAGGCACTTTCGAACTGTTCTGATATTAAATGCATGATCTGAGTATGAAATGTTAATATCCTGTTGTAAATAAACATTAAATATATGCTGTACAGTGTGGGTTTACAAGTTTGTCAAGTCTTTGGTTGGTGTAGTCACGTCCTGGGTGGGGGTGGGGGTGTGTGGTTGAGCGGGTGGGTTTGGTGGACGTTCATTTTGTCCACCAAAACTAAAGTGAAACGCTTCCATATTGAATTCCGCCATTCATTTCAACCTTCAACAATTAAACCAAATTAAAGCCTTCAAATAGATTACATCTCAAACACAAGGGTTTAAATCAGTGTATACATGATTTATGTAATCTTTTAAAGGTTTGAGAGGTTGGCCTTAGGGTATGAGAGATTTGTAATGCGATGTGACAGGTTTTTTTTTTTTTTCGCACTGGTTATGTGTTAAATACCCTCAAGCTAATTTACATGCACGCAGTTCCCAGAATCAGAAGAGTTCTGAAGTAAGTGCCAGAAAAATTATTAAATTTGGAGGTTTTACAGTCATAGATGGTTACACTGTTGCTATCTATATACAGTAGTTGAGGGCACAATTATTAACCCCTTTTCAAATGATATTTGATGAAGCAAGGAAATTTTAACAGTATTTCCAGTGATATTTTTTCTTCTGGTGAAAGTCTTATTTGTTTTATTTTGGCTGAAATAAAAGCATTTTTTAAAAACCAATTAAAGGTCAATATTATTAGTTATTAGTATTGTTGTACAATGACTTACCTAATGGGGTATATGCACACAGGCTTTTAATTTTAGCCAGCCAGCCTCAGGGCTTCCGGTTAACTGTCTTTCCATTGTACAATTGCCACGTTTAGGATCTTATTTCTTTGAAAATCAGTGATCTTTACTGCCTGATACGAGATAACGTGGGTTTCAGACGGACAAGACACATTGCATTAAATTCCAATTCCCCACCATGTCTTGTACGACCCCAGTATTTTCAATAGAGTTTCTGCACTCGCCTGCTGATCCTGACAGCACTATCGGTAACATGGTCTTTCATCTCGTTTTACTCTTGAACAACTAAATAAAAGCTGAAGTCTGATTAACTGAATCTATTGAAATTACATTACAACATTGATGCTGTAAAATGAACTGTATAAAATTGAAAATAGTCATATTAAGCTTTTACCGGAAGTTTATCATTGGCTGAAAAACACTAGCAGTGCATATAGCCCACTAACTTGCCTAGTTAACCCAATTAACCTCAATTTCTGTTTTGACAGGATTCATTATTGAAAATGTAACTCTAGAGTTTAAAAGAGCGATTTCTTCTGCCATTTTAGTCCAATTGAAATAATGTTTTATATGAAATTAGTAAATCTGTACAACAGCAGTTTTTTTACACAATTTTTTTTGTACAGTAATTTACATCCTTGGTTCTCGTCACCAAATACACCCATAGTTTGAGGGTTGAAACCGTTACCAGTTTGATGATAAACAAATAATTGACAGTTTATCTGATATTTTTAACAATAAAAGATGTATCTAATTCCCGCTACTTGATATAACTTAAGTGCTTCCAATTATGGAACTAATTCCTTCTAGCAGTTTGGCCTTTAAACGCCACCTACTGTCAAAAATTGACCTTCACTTTTTTTTAATCATAGACTAGATCACACAAAAGACCAAGTTAGACTGAGGCTAAATGCACTATTGAAAAAGTGTCTAAAATACAAATCTACTCTACATTTTATTCGCACATAGTGAATCTTAGTAGCCTTAGTAGTCATCTTAGTAGTCATTTGTAAGTCAATCGGCCAGCTTTTTTGTTCATTTGAAATATTGCTATCGTTTAAGCTAATATTTGAATCTTTACGTGGCTGTTACAATTATTACAAACCTAACAACTGATGGGTTATTTTAAGGTGTCATCAATGGTTTCACATAATAAAGTCAGATAATATTTCATCTAAACAACTAAAATATGTCATTTAATGTCACTTTGTTAGACTGTTGAACATCAAATGTTCTTGGAGGAGTGATCAGAGCCTTTAAATGTCACTTTAAGCTGAATACTAGTATCTTGAAAAATATTTAGTCAAATATTATGAACAGTAATGGTAAATACAAAGGAAATCAGTTATTAGAAATTAGTTTACAAGTTTACAAATGTGTTAGAAAAATGTCTTCTCTATGTTAAACATAACTAAACAGAACAAAATATTTAAAAGAATTAAAATTTATCAGCATATTTATTTATGTATGTGTATATTGAACAATTATTTTCACTTCAGCTGTACACGGCGGGTAAAATTCCTCAAGTCACGTCATGATTTTTCCTGATAAATATATTACTGAAGGTGCAGCTGACATGAAATTGACCCAGATTTTGGTAAAACTCCAAACTTTTAAATGTAGCGAAACAATATTCATAATGGCATTATGTGTATTAACAATGGAATGACACAAGGTGAAAGTACTGATCTACAGAAATGCATTTAATACACTGTATAAAGGATTTTTGGTTTTGGTAAGGACAGCTTCGACACACCTCTTGTATGGAGAAAGGGGAATGCATTGCTCTGGTGTGATTTTTTTCACTTACTTCATACTTTAATCTCGAAATCTTGACAGTTTTGTGGGTCTGTTGCATGAAATCTGATCTTTAGTTCTTATTTTCTATTATTAAATATTAAATATAAAATTTCCCTTGAGCAATTTTTTGAGGGGGACACAAATAATACAGTCAAATTGCACTTCTACAGATATGTCCCCACAAATAAAAACTTCGGTTCTATCATTATTATTGCAGCATGGAGACTGTGTCATTACGGTTATTTTCAAAGTTTTTCTCAGGTTCAATGACATCAGATTTTTCTTCAGATTATTTATGTTGTGTACGGTCAACAGACTGACTCCTGAAGCAGAGGAAATGCAGGAAACTCATAATAACTAACTTGTTTACATTACACTTGATAAATGGACAGATCATACTGTAAATAGGTAAGCATGTGAGGTTCATCTGCTGAATAGCCACAGCTCTAAAAGAAATTGCTCATCTAAATAAAAAATCTGTCATCATCCCTTCACCCTCTTACCTGACACTGTACATCTGACCCTGCTCTGCTCTGCTGCCCCTCAATATTTTCCTTCTCCTTTGCCTGTGATTGAAATCGTGACATTAGTATTGTATTATTAGGATTGGTATTTTATCATTGTGACATTAGTATGTTGCACTTTGCAACAAGCTAACGCTAACGTTAACTAGATAGGTAATATTTTAATCGCTAATATAACAAACACATGGAAAATACATCGGTAATCAGCATTTTTACCGCAAATAATTTATGAATTAGTCTGTATCAAAAACATTAAAGATAATCGCTTTATTTACAGTGAATAAAGTACCCTCCTTACTGGCGATCATCTAGAACTGAGCCGCAGCCACACACCTGACTTGTGTGTGTGCGCATAGTCGGAGAGATGAACCGGGAAAGCAGGTAGTGGACCAAACCACTGTGAGGAAGGGGAGGGAGAACTCAACAGTTTCTAAACGCATTTTAAATGCGAAATGCGTTTCTTTTTTCTAAATATACAATTTTAGGTATAGATACTGTACATATATTTTTCACAATACAGAGTGCAATTTTTTAAAACTTTTTTCCCCCGGGATTTACGCCCCTGGGGCTGGGTTGGTTCTAACTTGATATTTCAGGTGCTGTCTGAGCTTTCCATGCTGTTTGCACCTCCCTTTCTTTATGTGATCACAATTTTTTTTCCTGTGTCCTTTCATTTTGTTACACTTCATTCCATTATAACTTCCTTTATAAACTAAGTTGTGTTTTCTTTCTATGTTTTGATCACTTTCGTCATTACTAATATCTGGTGAAAATTGCAAGTCAACAGCACCTTTAAAAATATGTTTTCTGAGAAAAATGGTGACATGTCCAATATTTATTTTACCCGTTTTGTATGTGTGTGATTTAAAATATCAAGGTTCCAAGAAGGAGATCATTTATACAATCTGAATAAACTTGTTTAACTGAATGTTTCCTCATAGAACCATCAATGTCAATAAGAACCTTGTAGGAACTCAACTAGGTGCAAAATCTTAAGGACAAGGTGTTTCAATGTAGGACTGACATTTATTTGGCTACTTATAAAGAAAAATTCCTTATTTGCATATACAGGGACTGACATACCTGACTGAGGCAAAATAAACAGTTGAAAAGGTTACCATCATAATTACCCTGTCAACAAAACATCTAATGGTAGCATCATTGATAATCGTTTTTGCATGATGGATGTGTTCTTTAATTATTTAGTAATTCACACAATAATTATTGCTTAGCTATGAATTATATTTTTAAAGTTGTCAACAAGCTCAACATAAATATGGAAACTCCCTTCTTAATGTCAAAGTTGTCTCATAAATCAAAGTTTTGCATTTAAAGGTTTGGTTGCAATATTATAATAGTAATGTTAGATCATCAATTATCGGATTAACTTCATCTTTTTCTGTTTCCTTCATGAACTGAATGACTTGTGTGCTCTTTAACTGATACCATCTTGAACGCTTCACTGAAATGATCTTAAGCATGTGGACAGCAGAACACCACACCTAGAAGACACTATTGCAACTGATTATTCCCTTTGCCGAAAAAAACAGCCTTCACGCTTTTCCAGATTATTTTCGATTAGCTAAATATTGGACATGATATATTGGGGGATGAGATTACAGTTCACAAACAAACTTTGTTAATCATTTTAAAGTATATTGATTAGTGACCATATCTCATTTTAACTTATCCATAGGTTACATATAAAAACTATAAACATCACTGTTGCGGTCATTAGCTTGACAATTTCCTTTTCAAATGCTATTAATTCACTTATTTAGATTTTGAATTAATTTATGAGACCTCAATCTCGTTTTTGACATGCTTCTTATATTGAAAATGTATAACACAGGTGTCAAATTTAGTTCCTGGAGGACCGCTGCTCTGCACAGTTTAGTTCCAACTCTGCTTCAGCACACTTACCTGTAGGTTTCAAACAAGTCTGAAGGACTCAATTAGTTTGATCAGGTGTGTGTAATAGGGTTAAAGCTAAACTGTGCAGAGCTGCGGCCCTCCAGGAACTGGACTTGACACCTGTGCTAGAGTCGCCAAAGACTCATGAGGGCTCAGCCATTGTTTGAAGGTTGAAACAGGTCGGGTTTAACGATAATACAAATTACTGACAGATTATTGGATCTTTTAATGATAAAAGGTGTATTTATGAAATACCTTTAATCGGGGGTGCTCAACCTTGTTCCTAGAGTTGCCAACCCATATCAAACACACCTGCCTGTAATTATCTAGTGCTGTTCAGGTCCTTATTAATTAGTTAATGTGTGTTTGATAAGGGTTGGAGCTGAACTCTGGAGTAGGGTAAAGCTGCAGGCCCAGAGACCTAACTGCATGCTCAGACCTGCACGGTCACACCAACACTTTCAGACCTATCATTTTCTCAAACAGAGCTGTCTGCTGTTGGGTTGGGTGAAGCGGCATGTCCGCAGGCCCAACTGCAGAGACAGTCCCTGCTTAAGCCTGCAGCTTGATGACATGCTAAACCACGTCTACTATGTTATGGATGATCGCCTACACCTAAACCCAACCATCACAGTAGCACGGGCGTTACCTTAGTGGGCGGTACAATGTTTACTATGTAGTTTGTCATCGTGGTTACAGACAGCAGCAAGGACATCTTCCAACTGCACGCTGAGACCAGCACTTTCTGGCAAGTAGCAACATTTGACACGTGACCCTAACCCTATCAATAGGTCTGGAAGTGCAGGTCTGAGAGTGCAGTTGGGCCTCTGGGCCTGCAGCTTCATATTGTTGGAACTCTGTAGAAAGGTAGATCTCCAGGAACAGGGTTGCCTTAAGTACTTTAAGCATTAAACTAATTTCTTCTAGTGCCACCTACTGTAAAAAGTGAATTAACCTTTTTTATTCATAGGCAACATCAGTGAGTTGGAGGTAGTTGGAGCTAAACTATGCAGAGCTGTGGCCCTGCAGGAATTGAGCTTGAGACCATTGTTGTAGAAAGACCACACAAAAGACCAAGTTAGACTGAGATTTTACACATTATTTTAAAAAGAATTGTGAAGTCTAAAAACAATGTCTAAATATAGTCTAACTTTTTTGTTATTTATTATTGCCATAAATTGCCAAATATTGCCATCATTGTTAATGTTAATATTTTAATATTTACGTCTAACAACTGATTGGTTTGAAAAATAAATAAATAAATAAGGTGTTTTTTAAGGTGTCATTAATGGTTTCACATAATAAAGTCAAATAATATATCATTTAAACAACTAGAAAGTCTCAATAAATGTTCAATTCTTTAACATCAAATGTAAACAGAGCAGTGATCAGAATTCCAGGTAACTAAAAAGCATACATAAACAGAAAACACCCAAACTACAGCAAAGTGTTCATTAGATGTGAGAGTGAGTTTCTATTTTTACATCATGGGGAAAGTAAGAGTATTATACAAAATTCCTTGTGTTTGGATTGAGGCTGAAATCAGGCTTAAAGGTAAAAGGTGGAGCTGTTTTTAGGTTAACAGTTGAATGAATTTTTGTATTATATTATTCATTCAACGGTGGTTGGAAAGTTCTCTTAATCTGAATCACGTCACATTAAGTGTTGTTATTCATCCTCTTGGCTTCCTGCTATTCAGGACGCTGTGGATGTCAAGACAAGAACAATGAACAGAAAATGTGATGCATTGTCTAGCTGGGAGCGGCAATTAGCAGATACCAGAAGCAAGGGAAACAGGGTCGTTGTGTATGTTAATCTAAACTATTTATCTATTCACAGACGAAGCTTTACAGTAGTTCGATTAGGCGACCACAGTATAGTTTATAAGCTGTATTTATGGTCTCACAGCTTGACGGAGAGGTGTCAAAGAGGACTATGAAACTATGACTTCATCACGGAAAGCATGATGATTTTTTTTTGGCAGGAGATGTTGTTTTGTTAAGTTTCCTGCCAAGTTTCTAAAAAGGCTGCTTCGGTTCACACATTTTTCTGCTTATTCTAAAATGAGCTGATACAATCCTTGACCATTTTTAGGGCAATTTATTTGTTTTATGTTCAACTTAATCAAAATAGTTATAATGAAGTTATATCTATTTGTGTTAGCACTAGGCACTAAGACGTTAACCGTTTTCAAATTATACAGTTTGAAAAAGTCAAGGTTTTAAAACTGTAATACCGTTCCAAAGGTATGTGTACGTTTTTTATTTATCTTTTTTTTTTTTAAGACAACAGTATCTCTGTAGCAGAAAAGATATCCAAGGATGCTGTTTTAAATTGTAAAGAATCCTGTGTTTTTGAAACAAATAAAGACAGCAGAAGTGATTTACAGCAGAATGATTTAGCAGACAGCTTAAATCAGCAGAATGATTTATTTGAATTATTTAGCCTGACATGTTCACTCTTCCAAAATATTTTAAATGCTTCTCATGATAAAATATATTGTGTTCAAAGAGGAAAAAAGCTTTTGTTTTTTACCCAGACATTTAAAAATAACATATTTACCCCTATTTATCAGGGGTCGCCACAGCGGTATGAACCACCAACTACACCGTCACATGTTTTACACAGCGGATGCCATTCCAGCCACAACCCAGTACTGGGAAACACCCATACACTCTCGCATTCACACATGCAGTCATACACCATGGCCAATTTTGCTTACCCAATTCACTTAGCGCATGTCTTTGGACTGTGGTGGAAACCAGAGCACCCGGAGGAAACCCACGCCAACACACGGAGAGCCACAAAGAAATGCCAATTGGCCCAGTCAGGGCTCGAACCAGCGACCTTCTTGCTGTAAGGCGACAGCACTACCCACTGAAACAACACAATTTTTGAGATTTTTCTGGAACAACTCAATTGTTTTATGTTCAATCCACTTGCATTTGTTAACTAAATTGATTTGTGTTGGGGCAACATGAATTGTGTGAAACCATGGATTTTTCAAGTGAATGTTTTGCGAGAGACTGCATTAAGAGAAAGTAATGCTGACAATAAAAGTAATCTTAGGTGTTTTAAGTCAAGTGGAAGACTTGTTAGAGTTTAATCTTCAATTATTTTGACAATTTAGAAATGTTTCATGTAAGGTTTTGAAGTTACTGCTTTTGCAATGAAGCACACATGCTTTGGGTGTTGGCAGTTTTATTAAAAACGATATAGTTTGTTGTTTCACTCAGTGAGCTCTAACTGTAATGCCAGTTCCTAAGAAAAGTTTCAGTCAACAGTAAGTGTTATTAGTAGTTGTTTAACATGAACTGCAATAATTATCAGAACATTCTTCAGTAAACTGTGTTCCAGAGAAGTTTAATTATCAAAGTAATTGAAGTATAAATTATTTGACATAATTGGTTTGAGAAAAAAAATTGCTCTTGGGTTTTGTTTGCCTACAAAAAGTTGAAATAACATAATTCAAATGAGTGGACGTGCATTATAATTAAAATTTGTTACAGCAATTATTTATTTTTTCAATCCACTGCAAACATAATCTGAAGTTAACTATGGTGTTACTTTTATGCAGATGTTATTCTTCAGCATGCCTTCATAATCTATGTTAAACCATTCAAGACAAAACATCTCTGTTTGTAGTGAACACATCATTGGACTGGAGAGATTATATAGAGCTGAAATGTCAAATCTCAACACTCTGACTCTACAAAGCATCATAAATCATATTAATTATCACAAACATGCAAGCTAATGCAGTAAAATCATATTTCAAGAGGGAAAGCAGCTGATAAAACTCTGATAGTTGTGTAGTGTGTGCTGACCTGAATATATGATCACATTTGTACAGAGAAAGAAAGATAAAAAAAAAAAAATACAACATACTACTTAAGAACATTTCAGGAGAGTCTCCCTATAGACCACCGCTGTAAGACAAACTTTGTGGGAACACCAAATACTGACTTTTGGTTTTGCAATTGTTTTCCATAGAAGTTATGAATGAAACCTAATACACTTAAACCAATTTTACCATTACACTTAAAAAAAACTTTGACAAGTTACACTCTCCGGCCACTTTATTAGACACACTTTACAAGTATCAGGTTGGACCCATTTTTGCCTTCAGAACTGCCTTAATCCTTCATGGCGTAGATTCAACAAGGTACTGGAAATATTCCTCAGAGATTTTGGTCCATATTGACATGATAGCATCACGCAGTTGCTGCAAATTTATTGGCTGCACATCTATGATGTGAATCTCCCTATCCACCACATTCCAAAGCTGCTCTGTTGGATTGAGATCTGGTGACAGTGGAGGCCATTTGAGTACAGTGAATTGTCATGTTCAAGAAACTAGTCTGAGATGATTCGTGCTTTATGACATGGTGGTTTATCCTGCTGGAAGTAGCCATCAGAAGATGGTACAGTGTGGTCATAAAGGGATGGACATGGTCAGCAATAATAATGCCAAATTCTGACCCTACCATCCAAATGTCGCAGCAGAAATCGAGACTCATTAGGCAATGTCTTTCCAATCTTCTATTGTCCAATTTGTAGCCTCAGTTTCCTGCTTTTAGCTGACAGGAATGGCACTCGGTGTGACACCCGGTGTGGTCCGCCTCAAGGTTTGACGTGTTGTGCATCCAGAGATGCCCTTCTGAATACCTTAGTTGTAACGAGTGCTTATTTGAGCTTAAACCAGTCTGGCCATTCTCCTCTGACCTCTGGCATCAAATTTGCACCCATAGAACTGCATATTTTCTCTTTTTTGGACCATTCTCCGTAAACCCTAGAGATGGTTGTGCGTGAAAATCCCAGAAGATTAGCAGTTTCTGAAATACTCAGACCAGCCCGTTTGGCAACAACAGCCATGCCACTTTCAAAGTCACTTAAATCTCCTTTCTTCTTCATTCTGATGCTCAGTTTGAACTGCAGCAGATTGCTTGACCATGTCTACATGCCTAAATGCATTGATTTGCTGCCATGTGATTGGCTGAATAGAAATTTTCGTTAACAAGCAGTTGGACTTGGAACCTAATAAAGTGGCTGGTGGGTGTATAAACGATAAAAAGCAATAAGATACAGCACATTAAAAAAGTGATTAAACCTGTTAACTGTTTATGGATTTATAGTAAGTATATGAAGTATAGTTCACTTAGTAGTATGGTAGTTTGTTTAATTAATTGTAAGTCAACTGGTTTACTTCATTTTTAAAAGTAAAGTTAAAAGTCAACTATTAATTTTTTTGGAAACACTTTATTTCGATGGTCCATTTGAGTATTAGTACTGTCTACTTAATATCTGTTGATACTGACATTCAACAGACATTTAACTGACTATAAGAAACTTTGCAAGTACATGACAACTTGCACTAACCCCAACCTTAACCGCAACCTAACAGTCTTATAATCAACTTATAATCTAATGAGAATTAGTGGCAATATAACTTGAATTCAACGAACGGACCATCAAAATAAAGTATGAGAATTTTCTTTACTGTATATTCAGTTCACATTCAATTGAAAGAAAGATGTTAATATTTGTAGTAGGACTACATGAATTAAAAAAAGTAATTTAACTTACATAGATTATATTACATAGGTATTTATAGTGGCTTAGGAATTATCTGATTGGTGAATCATAAATTGAATAATGCGGGACCAGCTGCAAGCAATCATAAACACGTGATCCTCTCGAAATTAGTTTATAAATAAACTTCACAAAAAGTAACTTGCATTACATTTTCGAAAAAGTAACTCAAACAATATTGCTTACTTTTTAAAAGTACTATGTTACTTTGCTCGTTACTTAGAAAAGTAATATTATTACATAACGTTACTTGTTATGCGTTACCCCCAACACTGGTAATGACCAACATAAGTTCACAGTATGTATTTACAAAACCAGGCTGTAAACTAAAGTGGGTTACACTGTATTTTAAGCTGTTCTTGTTGTTCGTGCCACCTCTGAACAATATTCACTCATTACATCATACACTAACTGTTTTGGTTAGGGTTAGGTTTAGGGTTAGCTGCCTGTATTATTAATACATAATTAATTGTAATCACTATGGTAAGTACATGGACGTAACGAGGACACATTTAAATAAGGTGTTTTCCTTTTTTTTACTATTATTTAAGGACTAGATTTCATTAAATTGGTAAAACAAAACATTATTTCTTTTAATTAACTTTAATTAAAACATTATTTTTTAATGGGCTATTTACTTTATTATGTTTTAGGCCTATGTATTATGTATATAACTTTATTATGTATGACATATTTATTAAACTGATTCTAAGTAGCATTGTATAGCCTGACAAGTACTGTAAATACAGTAAGTTTATCTCAATGTAGGACAACTCATTTTCCTCTCAAATATTTTTCAAAATAGCTATTAATAAGCACAACTTAATGTTAAGAAATGTTAATGTTTATTGCTAGAAAATAAAACTTTTGGTCCCACTTTATATTAAGTGGGCTTAACTTACATCAATGGTCTCAAACTCAATTCCAGAAGTGCCGCAGCTCTGCATAGTTTATCTCCAACCACCTCCAACTCACACCTGCTTAAAAGTCTATAGTTGTCTTGAACACCATGATTAGTTGGATCAGCTGTGTTTGATTAAGGTTGGAGCAAAACTGTGCAGAGCTGCAGCCCTTCTGGAATAGAGTTTGAGACCTATGCCTTACATATTGTATATCACCAAAAAATTACAATGTACATATTGTATTTGTGTTATATTGCGCAACACTTATGGTGATACTGAGGTGAAATTCAGGTAAGGTTACGGAAAGTTTTGATGGTAAGTTTAATGGTGGGTTAAAGTGTGAAATAATGGGTGAACAGTGTAATTATAAACATTATTACAAAAAAGATTTGATACAGATATTTTTTTTCGATATAAGTACAATCTAAAAACACATACATCCTGTACATACTAAGTGCATTGTACCAAATAATTAGCTTAAATATACGAGCATAATAGCAGTTATAGCAGGGATAGTTCAGCCAAAAATGTAAGTTCTGCCATCATTTACTTACTCTTGACCAGAAACCAGTTACTTAATACTTTAAGCCCAAAATAAGATATTTGGAAGAATGTTGAAAACCTGTAACCATTGACATCTATAGAAAAAAAGCTACGGTAGTCAATAGTTACAGTAATAGTTTCCAACATTATTCAGTATACCAACTATTCAGCATACTGTATCGTTCTTTTGTGTTCAACAGAAATTAAGAAAATCCAGGTCAATGGTTAGTAAATGATGGCAGATTTTTAATTTTTGGGTGAGCTATCCCTTTAAGGCCACTTAATTTAAAGTGAGACTGACTTTTTTTAAGTGTGTAGTAAATTTTGTTGGCGGGTTGGACAGTATATATATACGAAACCCTACAAAATAAAACAACTATAACAATAACAGCTTCACTGACCTTTTTGCTAAAAAAAGACAGAGAAAACAAGTCACACACCCTTTTTATCTGAAAAATGCCAAAATGACAAGTGACCTTTATCAATGTTATCAAAACTCAGAACAGACAGTAAAAGTGCCACACCTTGATTCTTTAGGCCAAGCCTTGCATAGTTGCTGTGGCAGTTCCTGTGACTTCATCTGCATCAGAATTGTGGGAGGAGATGAATGAGGCGTCTGATATTGAAGAATTCTGGAGGCGTCTCAACATGTTTGCAGGGCTTGTAAATACCTCAAACAAAGAAAAGGGCACAACATAAGAGGTTCGAACACCTCTCTATTCAGATGAACTCACACACACTCATCAAAAACCACAGTGTTCATTTGGGCAGGGCTCTGTTCATGCGGTAATATCAAAATAATTACTATCCTTTCCGTAACATGCAAATGAAGGTAATGACAGGATCTGTTTTACCTGGAGGGTTTAGATTAGTTCAACACGAATTGCAACAATGTAGAATGAGTTCAGATAATGATCATTCCCATAAATGCCTCACAGCTCTTCCCAGATGTGTTCTGTCTAAAAGAAAAAATAAATTGGCCAATTACTAGTTCTTCTTTGCTTCACACCTGTTACAAACCAGCTTTCTTTCACAATCGATGACTTTTGCAACAGTGTGACGGAGTAGAACTGAACCTATGCTGAGCAACAATCTCTATGTGTCTTATTAAATGTGTCATATTTCAATAGTTCACTATTATTTTCCAGTTTATTATTGTAAAGCGACCTTGAAAAATGTGTATGTCCAATTTGATTTGAAAGATCTTACATATATATACAATTGTATATTATACAATTTATAAACAATTTATACTGTAAATGATGACATGTTAAATGTCATTACAGCATAAATTGTCTATTTGGTCAATGAAAAATAAAGGGAAAACATTTTAATGTACTATATGAAAAATAAAAATATATATTTACATTTATATTTAAACAACGGTTCTGTCTCGAATCTCTGTTCTCTAATCTGACTGGCTGATAGCTGTGCGATATCTGTAATATCAGCCCTCGCACAGCCTCTTTACCTTGTGACAACTGATCAATAAACAATGACATTGATCAAACAAATATTGCAGCTCTTGGACAACATAATGTACTTTTGAGGCTTTTTTAGTCAAGAATGTAGTTGTTTAGATTGCAACTGCAGTTTTTTATAAGGATAGTGCCTATTTTAAATATTTATAATTTTGGAGATACAGTGCGTCGGCGGTTATTAGCCTGTCATTCAACATTGAGGGTTGACATTCTGCCAAGATGGCGACAGAGAATGCATAACACATCCTTAGGGGAGGGAAAACTCACCAAAAAATGGCAAATTACAGCTGATCAAATCATTATAAAACAGGTAAGTGACACTAAGTCGATCTCTCTCTTTTGTATGTTGTAGTGCTGTATTTTCACCATAGTAATCTGGTAGTGTTTGCTTTGCTATGGCTTTTTCGGGGTTAATTATTGATTGCAATAGAGAAATCTCTGTATACTGATGGCATTTCATGCCGTTCAGCCTTATAATCTTAAAATGTGAATAAAAATGACCTGTTTTGTCATCCCTTTAGATATTACGCTAGAGAATGATTCAAATACTACATACTGTAGCTCTAAAGTGACGTTGGTGGATTACTGTAGTAAATGTTTCTGATGTTCATCAGCTGCAGATGTGAAGAAATGGCGGAAGGAAGTAGTTCCTCGTACAAAAGGGTTTTTCGACACTCCATGTTTGATTTATATATATATATATATATATATATATATATATATATATATATATATATACATAATTAT
>CAIGQQ010004210.1:254989-282459 GCA_903798035.1 Danio albolineatus
GATGACGACACCAAAGGGTTTTTTGATCCCAACACAAAAGAAAACCTCACATACTTGCAGCTTGTAGAAAGGTGTGTTAAAGACACAAAAACTGGGCTAAGTCTGCTTGTTTTAAAAAAGTAGTTTTGAAATAAGATGCGTCATGCCATTTAAGTTATCCTTGCATTTATTAACTCACTGTTTCTATGTATCCTAGAACTATGCTAAGTACACTTTAAAATCTGTAAATGCATGATTGAAGTGTTTACTATTTCCATACAAAATGTGTATTGCTAAATAAAATTTTAAAAAATCTAGTTTTACAGTTTAAGAATGTAGAATTTGATCATCATTAAGAATGTAAATTTGTGAATGCTATTTGTTAAACAGAGTGTTGTTCAATTTTGCATTTAATAATTTTAACTCATGGTTTCTTGCCACATTCAAAACATTCAAATAAACATACAGCTGTAATATATCTTTTTATTTAATCATTTCTTTCAAGTTTCAAATTTCACTATAAAGATGTTTTGTATTTAAAAAGGATTGTTAATACTACTATTTACAACATTTAACATTTACTTTATACCAGCACATGAACATAAAACAAATAGTAGCAGAGCAGGGTAATAAAGATACACATTTATGAAAATGTTATTAAGAAGTATATCATCATTCAAAGTGGGTTTAGATTTATACACAAAAACTGCAGTTGATACACTTCAACCTAATTTGTCAAGAAGCAGCTGGATGTCTTCTTGACCATGATATAAACGTTTGAGTCCTCTGGGCAGATAACGGCAGGAAGACAGATTCAAGTACTTTAGAGCTGGTGCCTGATTTATTAGTAACCTGCAAAACATTGATAAGAATTATCTTAATCATCTTAAGCATCTTAATTAATATACCGAAAATTAAAAAAAAGCATTGATTTCTCTAAAAAATGTATTTGTAAAAAATGTTTTATGGGTGATGAACCTTCTGACAGGATATGTATGTACTGTATTTTTCCACCTACAAGGTCATAAATACCTGAGTGCCGATGAAGTGATTTTTGTACCACTAAGGTTCAGGGAGCGAAAAAAGTCAACTCCAGCACCGTGTGCAAGATGTCCCATTGCAATCTCCAAATCTTCTTCTGAAAATGGTTGATTGGCCAAATCAAGCTCCCTGAGGGTGCTGCTCCATTTCTGGGCAAGCATGTGTATGCCTTTCTTAGACGCTACCATGGTATTGCTGTTAAAGTACAAGCCCCAGTAAAAACACTCCAGCCCTACACAAAACAAAGTAGAGATTAGAAAAATCTGCATGTTATTGCAACCCAGAAATCAACAGTGTTATGTTTCCTGTAAACTTTAAATGCACGTGTATCCAACACCAAAACTCCAAACATACAAAATTTATTAAATTATATTTAGATTTTTGTGTGTTTTTGGCTGAGCACCCAGTGAAGAGTGATGTGCATGTTTTTGCACAGTCTTTCAAACTTAAAATTTATAAAATTTATGTAAACATTAATATCTAAAGGGATAGTTCACCCAAAAAAATTCAATTAATTTAAATTCAATTCATGTGTTATTTCAATAGCCCTTTTACACATAGAAGCCCTTAACATAGAAGCTTTAGTAAATTTAAACTGTGTCAGTTTTTCAGAGTTGAAGTTCTGTTTAAGTCAGTGTGGTTTAAATTTCACTGCTGAAAGTCCAAACACTGAAGAGCATATCGATGTGCAGCTGAACCATGCAAGCCAATGGTGATAGTGGCGATGAACAAACTTCACCAATTGACGAAGTGAAGGAAAAATGCTCCGACTGAAAATAGCTCTGACTGAAAAATTAACATTTTATCACTATTTACTCTCACTCAAGTAGTTCCTTTGCCTTTTTTTGTGTTGAACACAAAATAAGGTATCCATTTTAAACATTTATTTCAGCATTAATTCTGTATAAATAAAATAGTATGAAAGTCAATGGTTGCCGGTTTCCAGCTTTATTTGAATATCTTGTTATGCTTTTAACAGAAGAAAGAAACTCTTAAAGGTTAGAAACAAGAGTGAGAAAATAGTGACAATTTTCATTTTTGGGTAAACTATCCCCTTTAGCCTTAAGTCTAAGAGCTAATAGCTGTGTGTGGTTTACATAACAATAAACAATAATGTGTGGGGCACATAAATACTCTTATTTCAAAATAACTTACTCTCACAAGGCAAAGCATAGAGGCCAGTGGGTGTGATGCGAGAGCCTCCACGCAGGTCCAGCACACGCAGATTGGGGGAGCCATGTAGCACATTGTTCAGGTCGTTGTCAGTCATAAAGGAGTGAGAGGAAGTGGCAATACACAGCTCTTCTAGCATGGGAAACCCAGATGTAGAACTGGGGGTGTTGCGGATCATTTTAGGAACTGGAGTGACATTCATCAACCTAAAAGTCTAAATATTACAAAATAATAATCATAACAACAGAAGAACAATCTGTTATTTACCTAAAACCGCACCTCAAAATTCATTCATTCAATCATTTTCTTTCGTCTTAGTCTCTTTACTCATCAGTGGTAACCACAGCAGAATTAACCTCCAGCATTTCCAGCATATGTTTTACACATGCCTTTCCAATTGGAACCCAGCACTGGGAAACACCCATACACTCTCATATGCACACATATACACTATGGCCAATTTTGTTTATTCAGTTCACCTATACAGCATGTCTTTGGACTTGTGGGGGAAACTGAAGCACCTGGAGGAAACCCATGCAAACACGGGAAGAACATGCAAACTCCACACAGATATGCCAACTGGTCTAGCCGGGACTTGAACCAGCAACCTTCTTACTGTGAGGCGACAGTGTCACCCTGCACCTCAAAATAAAACATATGATTTTATATTCTAAACTTTAAACAATGCAAATGTTGAATAAGCACCACACAATTCAACCTTTAAGGCTGAGATTTTAAATCTACACATTATACCAGAATTATATAAAAAAGAAGAGGTAAAAAAGGACCCAGTTATTCATTCATTCATATATTTTCTTGTCGGCTTAGTCCCTTTATTAATCCAGGGTCGCCACAGCATATTTTTTACGCAGCGGATGACCTTACAGCCACAACCCATCTCTGGGAAACATCCATACACACACATTCACACTCATACACTACGGACAATTTAGCCAACCCAATTCACCTATACCGCATGTCTTTGGACTTGTGGGGGAAACCGGAGCACCCGGAGGAAACCCACGCAACCACGGGGAGAACATGCAAACTCCACACAGAAATGCCAACTGACCCAGCCGGGACTCGAACCAGCGACCTTCTTGCTGTGAGGCGAACGTGCTACTCCCTACGCCACCGTGGCGCCAGGACCCTGTTATGTACAAGACATTGTTATCCATCCCTGTATGTGACCATGCAAGTGAATGTATTGCTCCGACTGAACCTATTTCCAGTGGTGTAAAGTAACTAATTACAAATACTCAAACTACTGTAATCGAGTAGTTTTTCTCAGGAATTGTAATTTACTGAGTAGTTTTAAAAATGTGGGTAGCACTTTATAATAACTACACGCTATGAATCATCTATTAAGCATTAGCAAATAGTGAATTCATTATTTGTTAAGCATTAACTCTGCATTAACAAACGTTTGTAAGCAGTTAATTCCTGCAGCTACAAATGCTCTATTCTTGACTTATAAGTACATTTATAATGTGCTTAATAATTGTGTTTTCATACTTTGTTAAGGATTTATTTTTCATTACTAAATTAAGTATCGCATTATTTACAAACCATTTGTATTTAAGAGTGGTTGGTGCTTTTTAAGATCATTCAGAATGAGTTAATAAACGATTAATAAACTATTAAAATCAACATTTATATATTGTATTATTCAGGCATATATTAATGGTTACTATGCATGTTAATAAATGCTTTATTAACTCAACTTCCTGCAGTTTTGTGACCTAATCTAAAGTGAGGACTATTCATGCTTTATAAATCCCTTATAAATGACAGTTAAAGGCTTAATATCAAATGAACAATACATCTTTGCAATCCTATCTAAATAATAAAATTACTGTAAAGTTTAAACATTGCTGAATAACAGGAGTGTCAAAATACAACATAAAATTGGATAAAAAACTGAATAGTAATTTTATTTTAGATTTGCAAAGATTTATTTTTCATTTGATACAGTTTCATTTGTGTACAGTTAAAGTCAGAATTATTAGCCAATATTTGATTTTAAATATTTCCCAAATGATGTTTAACAGAGCAAGGATATTTTCGCAGTATGTCTGATAATATTTTTTTTCTTCTGGAGAAAGTCTAATTTGTTTTATTTTGGCAAGAATAAAAGCAGTTTTAATTTTTTTAAAAACCATTTTAAGGGTCAAAATTATTTTCTACAGAACAAACCATCATTATACAATAACTTGTAATCTGATTCAAATTAATAGAAAAGAATAAAGTCGTCTATGTTCTTTTTTCCTGTTTCGAATAAAACTGAGCCTTTAATAATCTTTTATAAGGGATTTATAAAGCATGAATAGTCCTCACTAGATTAGGTCACAAAACTGCAGGAAGTTGAGTTAATAAAGCATTTATTAACATGCATAGTAACCATTATTATATGCCTGAATAATACAATATATAAATGTTGATTTTAATAGTTTATTAATCGTTTATTAACTCATTCTGAATGATCTTAAAAATCACCAACTACTCTTAAATACAAATGGTTTGTAAATAATGCGATACTTAAATTTAGTAATGAAAAATAATTCCTTAACAAAGTATGAAAACACAATTATTAAGCACATTATAAATGTACTTATAAGTCAAGAATAGAGCATTTGTAGCTACAGGAATTAACTGCTTACAAACGTTTGTTAATGCAGAATTAATGCTTAACAAATAATGAATTCACTATTTGCTAATCCTTAATAGGTGATTCATAGCGTGTAGTTATTATAAAGTGCTACCAAAATGTGTACTTTTACTTTCCCTTGAGTACATGTTTAGTGCAGTATCGGTACTTTTACTCCACTACTTTCCTTCAACCTGCAGTCACTACTTTATTTCTTTCTTGTCTATGGTCATTGTCTAAAGTGGAAAAATCAGTCCTGTGATTCCTGTCCAATTAAATCACACATAGAAAGTAAATCGCATCATACTGAACAACCTCAAGACATGGGCGCTTTATAAATGCAGCAAACCTTTTGGAAACATTAAAAATGTCCAAGAAGATATCCAAAATCTTTACACGCAATGATCCAGAGACTTTTTATAGACTGCATGTCACTGTAAATGATGGATGTTGACTGTATGATGACTGAAATCACCAAACAGCCTTAAACAATCACTATATGGAACGAACGAAGAATAGAAGGAAAGGCCAAATAAAAGGAAGAACCGAACAAGGAATGGAAGGAAGGATTGAAAAACCAAATAAATGAAGGAAGGATTCACGGAAGGACTGAACAAACTAAGGAAGAAAAGAAAGAACGAACGAACAAACGAACAAATAAACAAAGGACCTAATGAAGGAAGGAACAAAAATATGAAAGAAAGAATGAGCGAATAAATAAAGGGGGAAAGAAGGAAGGACCAAACGAATTAAGGAAGAATTCAAGGAAGGACTGAACAAACTAAGGAAGGAAGGAAGGAATGAACAAAAGGACCTAATGTAGGAAGGAACAAAAATATGAACAAACGAATGAGCGAACGAAGGAAGGAGGGAACAAACGAATGAATGGAGAGAACAAACAAATAATTAAAGGAGGTTGGAAGGAATGAACAATAATAGGAAGATCCCTAAATACACTACATGTTGTTTGTGCAGAGATGAGTAAACGTAACATTCTGTAAATGCGTCAACTTTTCACAGCTAATACTCACTACTCACTCCTCTTGAGTACTTTTAAAAGGTCTACTTTTTACTCATACTTTGAGTAATATTTACAAACATTTTTAGGCAGGTAATGGTACTTTTACTTGAGTATGATATTTCAGTCCTCTTTCCACCACTGCTTATTTCACACTGTTACTGATAACTGATTTGAATATATTGGCCTGTGTTTATTAAAGTAATACGCCCTAAGAAGTCAATGTTTACCAGTTAATATGTAACAGATAAAGGGCGTTGTTAGGCTCGACACAATATACAAATATACATTCATATACATAGTCTCATAAAACAAAGCAAATGAAAAAGTTTGTTTGGCAAAGTGTTGATAGTGGAATGGATGCTAAGGAACTGCCACAGGTGTTTGTTTTACTACTGAAATTTACAGCAGTTTTGAACACCAAGTAAATATTTGTTTGATACACTATCACTACAAAGTTTGAGGTCAGATTTTTTTCATGAATTAAAAAATTATTCTGTCCATCAAGGTGGCATTTTTAAATGTAAAGAAATTTGTAAATATTTATTACAATTTTAAATAACTGCTTTCTTATTTTATGTAGTTTTAAATAATATTATTACTCCAGTCATTATTGCTTTGATTATTATTAATATTATTATTATTATTATTATTATTATTATTATTATTAAATCCTGTGGCCAGGATTCTGACCAGAACCAGAAAATCAGAGAACATCACATCTGTCCTTATGTCTTTATACTGGGTCCCAGTTACATTCAGAATAAATTTTAAAGTATTATTACTTGTCTAAAAAAACACTAAATGGCCAAGGAGTCAGGCCTCAATACATTACAGATATGCACACTGAATACAAGCCTAAAAAAATCACTCAGATCTTTAGGATCATATAAACTTGAAATTCCAAGAGTTCAGTCAAAGCAGGGTGAATCGGCTTTCAGTAACTACGCCCGTTGCAGCTTTAATAAGCTTCCAGAAATGATCAGATGTGCTCCAACAATCGGCACATTCAAACCAAAACTGAAAACACTTGGTGTTTAGCTGTGAAGAAAACAGTTTAGCTGTGCCTTTACTGAACGTGAATGAGCACTGTGCTATGTTCGACAGATCACACTTTTCTTTTTCATTCTTTTACAACCTGTTTAACACATTTTAATGTGCTATAAAAAAACTTGCCTTGCCTAATAATAATAATAATTAATATTAGAGTGATTTCTGATGGATGGTGTTACTGTGAAGACTGAAAAATCACTGGAATAAATGATTTAATCAAATGTTAAACTACTTTTAAACAGTTATTTCATGGTGCAATAACATTTCACAATTTTACAATTTTTACTGTATTTGTGATGAAATAAATGCAGCCTTTGTGAGCAGGATAAGCTTAATTTACAACATTTAAAAATCACACTGACCCCAAACTTTTTTCCGGTAGTGTTAATCTTATTGCCAGTAATCTGTATTGCATTTTATTAAGCACTATATAAATAAAAGTAACTTTTATCAGTCCAAAACAACGTGGGTGGAAATCAGTGCTGACATCAGAAATGGATAGAATGCATTATTCAATCCAGTGTGTATTTAGCTTCAAATGCGCGCTTCTCTCTAATTCTGTGATCGTTTTTGAGCCGTTCCAAGTTTTTTGTGGTCCTGTTTGGCTTCTGCATAATAAAAAAAAAGTCTAATTTTGTTGTTGTTGCACTGTAAATGTAGCAAAATAAAGTGTTAGTACTAGACAAGGGCTACTAATCCTTTAAATAAAGCGGTAGCATCTTTAAGCACAGTCTACTTACTACTCTGGGAAATTTTTATGATTAATGACATTTAATTAAGAAAAAAAGTCTGTTTAGTTTTTTTTTTATTTTTTATTAATATGATAGGAGATAATTAGGTTGTGTACATGTACTAGTGAAGATCACAATATATAAGTTTCATACCTGAAGTTTGGGGCATCCAATCTGCAAAGCTTGAATGCAGATGGGGAGCTGGCAGTATCCTCCGTCTAATTTAGTATTGATCTCCAGCAGCCTGAGCTCAGGACAGCAACCTTTCTTTACATTCAGAAACATTTTCCTCATCAGAACAAAACTCAAGGAAACGGTTAAGTAAACAATAAGTGCACATATGAAAAACAACTTACAGACAAAGCACTGAGGAGTTTGTCACTCTTTGTGCTGTGTGTGAAGTAAATTTTTTTTATTTGGCTGCCATATGCCTCAAGGAATGACACAAGACCATCAACGTTGATCTATATTTAAAAGAGAGAGTGACACATATAAGAAATAGCAGTGAAACAAGACAAAGAATATGGGTTGCATGGTACTATACCTAACAAAAATATAAAACGCTGCCATTTGACTTTACTATGGCCACAATCAGCTGTTCTTTTGCCACTGTGTGGATTAAAACTGAGTATGTGTCGTTATTACTTGGAGTTAGGTCTAAGAGTAGTGTAATAGTCTGGTGTTTAACTGCATTGCTTTATTGCATTTCTGCATTGGGTTCTCACATACTTTCTGCTACTTCATACTGTAGCCTTGGTGGGTATTTCTCCCTGTCTCACGCTGAACGCAGTCGAAAAATTACAACAGATTGGGTAATCGGTACAATCAGCGCAGATTATCTTCGCATTAGAGGGGTGTGGGAACAAATGAATCGCTAAACATATCATATGGAAGTCGCTGGGATAATTAGGTAAAATAAATGCATATTATAAGACAACGAAAGTGTTTTTTGACCTTGCATGCATATCAGCCTGTTGTTGGAGACCCCCAAAACCTTTTTAATGCAAAATAGGGGCTCTTTAAAAACAAAAAAATTGTTAAAATTATAAAAACTTTAAATTAGATGTATTTATTATAGCCAACTTTCTATTAATTAAGTATAGCTAGAGAACTGTCTGTGGTCTCTCAAAGATTTTTACTTTATACTGTTAAAATCAGCAGGAACCAGAAGTTGTTGAGAGTTTGATTAAAGTATGTCGATGTACTTTCAAATGAAATTAAATATTGATTAGGGCAGTGATTCTCAACCACATTACTGAAGGACCACAAACCCTGTATATTTTGAATGTCTCCTTTGTCTGCCTCACACATTAGAGGTCTTTCAGTCTCTGATGAGATCGCTGATGGTCTCTAATGAGCTGATGATCTGAACCAGGTGTGTTTGGTTAAGAAGACATGGAATATGTGCAGAGCTTGTGGTCCCCATTACACGATAGCAAACTAATGGTAAGAGAGGTTGTGTGCCAATTTGTGGTTATACAGGCTCTCAGGTAAATGATGATGGTAATGATTATTTTACAAATACATAACTATTAATAAGTAACTTCGAATTTAAAACACAATTGTTTTGATTACTTTCTGTTTGCAAATCAAGAGATTCAGCTATTCACATCAGAGCTGCGAGTTTCAACCTACACATACTATTATTATTATCATTTTTATATATCTTAAAATTGTCACATTTAGATTTGCAAGCTCTCGAGGTTTGCAACTGATTTACCTCCATAAACAAAAATCTTTCTCCAATATGGTGATTTGTATAATTTTGTTTTAGTTTGTTACACGCATTTCTGATATAGAAGTGATTTCACATTTCTGTGTGCCTGGATGTATACATTGTGTGTAGTGTTTAGACAAAATGAGCCTTAAATTTAAAATTTATGCTTAGGCAATTCTTAAAAAGAAAGTATATTACCAACTATAAAAAGTCTGACTATACTAGTTATATTTTTCAATGCAATTACAGCCGCAGAATAGATAATGTTTAAAAATTAGAAGAAAAACAAACAAGCAAAATATTGGAATACAAAAAAAAAAATAACAAGATCTAAAAAAAAAAAAAAATAGGGTAACTGTTCTTTTAAATTTACAGAGACCCGGAAGGGACGTGGTGGTGGAAAAAAATTGCTTTAAAAATAAAAAAATAAAATGAATGGGAGAAAAAAAATGGGTGGGAGGAAAATATATATTTTTACGTTTTTGCGTTCCCTCGCAAAGCTGTTTTTCCACAAACACTTCCTGTTCACTTCATACATGTCAACCCTGTTTTTGCCGGGATTCTCCCATATTTTACCATTCTATCCCGCTATCATCCTATCATTAAGTATTTTCCCATATTTCTCATGAATTTTTAATCTTGAAAGCTCACTGAAATTAATATCAAACGTCTGCATTCACTTTCTTTCCATTAAAGCTATGCATCGGTCATCACCCTTCATATGCAACCTCTGAATCAGATGTATACGGGCTCCGTATGATAAACTGATCCCCGATCAGTCTCTGTACACACCATTTAAAGTGACTCATTTGTTATCAAACAAGTGAAGAGCAGCAGATGAATCTTTCATTTTTTTGTTTGATAACTGGTGTCACTGTAAGAATGCGCAGATCTATAATGAAAGCATTTGATTACTTTGTAACTGTTTGTGCTCATTTAAGAGAAAATTAGTTGTGTTTAAAATAAAACACGCAGGACGGACATTTTTAAATATTATTAAGAGTATTTGTCTGTTTAAACACACATCCGAATATCAAAAGTGTCCTGCACTTTCGCTCCTCTTTAAATGGCGTGTACAGAAGCTGATCTGGCATCAGTTTATCATACGGAGCACGTCAGTCAGTGGTTATACCAGTCATTGGCTTGTGCATTCGCTGATTCAGAGGTTGCATATGAAGGGTGATGATCGACGCACAGCTTTAATGGAAAAAAAAAGTGAATGAAGACATTTGAAATTAATCTCAGCATGCTTTCAAGATGTTAAAATACATGAGAAATATGGGAAAATACTAATCATATGATAATAGCAGGATAGAATAGTAAAATACAGGATAATTCTGGCAAAAATGGGAGGGATTGCGGAAAAACAGTTTTGCGAGGGAACGCAAAAAATCTTTGCAAGGGAATGCAAAAATTTTAAATATATATTTTCCTCCCACCCATTTTTTTTTCTCCCACCCAATTTTTCCCCCACCACCACGTCCCTTCCGGCTCTCCGTATAAATCTAAGTAAATAGCAATAAAATTACAAACAAACCTCTGAGTGTTGCACATTTATATTCTCTAATGACTGACAATTAGTGCCAAGGTTTTGGAAGGCCTTTTCTGTCATTCCTGTGCAGTAGGAAAGCTTGAGAGAGTGAAGACTGGGGCACGATTGTGAAACTTTCTGAAAAACAAAACATAGCAGTCATTATATACACAATAATCACAAAACATTATGACGAACAGACTCTGATACTAGACAATACGCTTTGAGGCGAGATACATTTTTATTACCTGAATGACATAATCAACATTTTTTTTCCAGTGGCACAGGGAAAACTCTCTCAGCTGAGTCAATCTGCACAAATTAGACATAACATCTTTTTTTTTTTTTAATAATGATGTTTTACTCACATGAAAAAAGATTTGCATGTCTTCGCATTAAGTTCTCCAGTGTAAAACATCTAGTTTGGTTCAACCACTGACCTGTTTTCAGCTAGCCAGTCTACAGTGTTCTTTATCTTCTGTTCTGTCCCAGGTAACTGACTCTTACCGGGTTCAATCCAACAGTATCCAATTGACACACTGCGCCACAGGATGGGAGAAGATGCAGCTCCATTCCAAAGACGACAAACTCTGCCGACCCTTTTAAAGACAGCAAACAAATGCAACCATAAGAAAACAAAAATGAATACAAAGTCTCCCCTAATCTAAGCCAAATACCAAATTCCCTGACTTAAAAAAAAGCTGAATTTCTAAAAAAAAAAAGGCCACTGTTCTGCCCTGCATAATTTAAAATGGTTGTAACGTGAATATTATTTTGCAGGACTTTAACTGACACTATAAAAAAAAACAAAGGATAATAACAATTCTCCTCAGACTTCCTGCTTCCTGTTTGCTTGTCTTCAAAGTGATTGAGGTAAAGTTGGTTTTATATTCATACGTTTGGACTTTCTCCTTAATAATACAATTTCAGAAAGAATTGCAAATTCTACAGAGTCAAATCATATTAGCAGCAAATGACTGTCAAAGTACAACACTATTCACAGTCAATGGGCTATGCACAGCTAATGTTTTTCAGCCAATGATGAACTTCCGGTGAGAGCTTTATGTGATTATTTTCGGCTCCATGAGGTTCCTTTTACAGCATCAATGTTGTAAAGTAATTAAACTATAATCAGTTCAATAAACTTAAGCATCCATTTGATTGTTAAAGCATAAAAAATGGCAAAAGACCTTTTAAACGCAGGTGCTGTCATTTGCAGCTGATGAGTGCAAAAATTCCATTGAAAATACTGGGGTAAATTTAATTTCCATATGTTAAAGACATGAAATGGAAAAATGTAATTTAATGCTGTGCTTCTTGTTTGGTCTGAATCCCATTTTATATTGTATCTGCCAGGCAGTAAGATAGCTGTGTTTTTTTTTTTTTTTTTAAAGAAATCAGATCTTAAAGGGGTGGTCCACTATGATATTGTATTTTAAACTTTAGTTGATGTACTGTGCCATTAACAACATCTCTAAATGTAAGATGCTCAAAGTTCAATGCAAAATGATACATTGGCTTTTACAAAGTTAGCTTAGCAAAGCCTACAGCGAACGAAGTTTAGGGACTACAAAAAATACATCCTGGTTAATGATGTCATAAACCCTTCACGTTACAAGCATATTGAGAGGCTATGATCAGGACACCAGGGTTACACCCCTACTCTTTACGAGAATTGCCATGGGATTTTTAACGGCCACAGAGAGTCCTCGGTTTAACGTCTCATCTAAAAGACAGCACTTGTTGACAGTATAGTGTCCCCTTCACTTTACTGGGGAATCCAAGTAGGTATTGCTGCAGCCCGGAGACCTCCAAGTGGGAGGGATTACACCGCAAGTAGGTTGGGTGACCTCCAAGTGGGAGGGACTTAAACCGCAAGTAGGTTGGGCTTAGGTGGTGTAGGTAGGTCGGATATTCATAAAACACATCAGGTTACTGGGAGGTTGGGTTTAGGGTTGGGTTTAGGTGAAGACGTTAATAAAACACAACAGCTACTGTGAGGTTGGGTTTAGGTATGGTTTTAGGTGTAGACATTAATAAAACACAATATTGGACTCCGTGTCAAGTACAACACATTAAATAAATAAAAATTCCAGGTTTGTACAGCTCACTTGGAGCTGAAGGTCCACCCACTTGGAGCTGGCTCCGATCTGTTTATACCCTTCTCGTTTTCCTCACTAACACCACTTCCAACCCCAAAAACAGACATTCCATAACTTGAACAAAAATAAATAAATAAAATACAAATGACTACAGTAGAAATCTTACCTGCAAAGAAGAGGTACAGCGCCATCTTGGAAAACTGCAAACTGAAAGATTTTCACCAGGATCTCCAACGGTAAACTCTGACCCCAGTGGTCAAAACTGTCTGTTTTTGCACTGTCCATAACAACATGTTTATCATCAGTTTCCTCTCTTACTTTGAGGACTTCAGTTTTTACTAGGGCCTTTTTCGTTTTGCTGGTAGAGCCTTTGGTCTTGGCCTTTTTGTTTGTCTTTTTTTTCTTACACACCTTCCGTTTGGGTTTCCACACACTGTCACCACTGCTTATATTTGATATGATCAAAAGCATGTCCTCTCCCTCCTGGACGGTGTAATTTGGCCTTACAGTTCTTTTGACAGGTTTTCTCTTTTTCTTTTTGCTTTTGTCATCCTTAAGAGAATCCGCCTTTCTCTTTAAAAGACCCTTTCCTTTTGCAGGTGTAGTTTGGGATGTTTCAGCTCTGGTAGACTGAGCAGCTGACATTTCTGCAGAGGACGCCTGTGTTATAGCGCTTTCCATTGTGACTATCTACAACTAGTACCTAATAATTGCAGCACTGAGCATAAAAAATGCAAACTGACAACATACATATAAGCTATACAGACAGTTGAGTTATTTTACAGTCGCTTCTCTTTACAACTGTATAGATTCAGCAGCTGATTCGCTGTAAATCTAGACATTTATGCAAATTTATTTTAAGTTCATAGCTCCATAACTTAAATGAAAAGCAACATTAAACTGAAGTGCCGCCTTTGCTCCTTTGTTGTTATTATCCGAGTCCCAATATGCACCTCGTTCAGGGAGTGTCGTCATATCCGCTACAATCCTCAGCGAGGAAGCTCCGGCTAGTAGTTAGCCTGTCCATTCGGTCCACGGTCCTAGATATTTTGTCATAGATCATTTAATTTGGACTGGATTAATCTTTTTTAAACAAAATATGTACTGCAGTTAAAAGAGATAAGTTAGAAATAATTTGACATTTTGCATGCTATTAAAGGCCAAAAAATGTCTGTGACAATTGGCTGTCTGTCTATCTATTAAATATAATTTCCATTGGTTTCAGGAAGGACATTTTGTCTGTTCCGACTGGTACTTTTTATTTTCATCTATGTCTTACAGTATATGATGTACATAGAGTAAAAGATCTATGATAAAGAAATTAGAGTAAAATATGAAAAAGTTCATATTGGAACCAACATCACTACTTGCAATACACTTTTTACACACACATACACTTATTTAACAAGACACTTTACATGCCAATTTGCACATAACAAATACACTTTTTACACACGCATACACTTGATTAACTACACACTTTACATGCCAATTTGCACGTAACAGCTGCACATATAAGGTTGTATATAGTAATACACCTGTACATACACTTGTCCATTTGTATATTTGCATTTAACACTTACTTCTATTTTTTGAATATATTTATTATCTGTTTTTTGTCCTGTCTCTGTAATTCTGTTGCACTGTAGAAGCTCTGTCACGAAAACAAATTCCTTGTATGTGTGAACATACTGGCAATAAAGCTCTTTCTGATTCTAAAGCTCTTTCTGATTCTGATATTAAATTTACCTTTGTATTAAAACAGATTTATGTCAGGCCTACATAAATATCATTTTTACTTTTACTAAAAGCAGTTCATGCATTGCCAACAAAATGGATGTTGGTTTTCTTTTTCTTAAAATAACAATGTGGTGAAATATGAGTCAATAAGAGGTTTCAGTAGGGACACTTCTGTCCTGAAGGTTCCGAATTTAACTTTTTTTTTTACATAGTAAAATAGATTATGATAAAGAAATGAGAGTAAAATATGTTTCAAATCTAAGCTTAAATTAAATAAGCATATTTTTGCAGCCAAATATATTCTGTTTGCATTAAGGCAAAACATAAATAAATAAATAAAAATACACAACAAAAGACATAACAACAACAACAACAACAACAACAACAACAATAATAATAATAATAATAATAATAATAATAATCAGAAAGAGCTTTATTGCCAGGTTCACACATACGAGGAATTTGTTTTGGTGACAGCTTCTACAGTGCAACAGAATTACAGAGACAGGACAAAAAACAAATATTAAATATATTTTTAAAATAGTAGAAAGTGTTAAATTTAAATATACAAATTCACAAGTGTATGTACAGGTAAATTACTATATACAACATTATATGTGCAGCTGTTATGTGCAAATTATCATGCAAAGTGTGTTGTTAAATAAGTGTATGTGTGTGTAAAAAGTGTATTGCAAGTAGTGATGTTGGTTTCACAATTATTATCATCAAGTGTTCATGAGATGGATTGCTTAGGGGAAGAAACTGTTCCTGTGTCTGGCTGTTCTGGTGCATAGTGCTCTGTATCGTCAACCAGAAGGTAAAAGTTCAAAGAGGCAGTGTGCTGGGTGTGAGGGGTCCAGAGTGATTTTGGCAGCCTTTCTGCTCACTCTGGATGAGTACAGTTCTTGGAGAGTAGGGAAGGTTGTACCAATGATTCGCTTAGCAGTCCGAACTATTCGATGTAGTCTTCAAAGGTCAGATTTTGTCAAGCTGGATGAATACAATTATTTTGGACAATGATAATAGTGAAAAAATGGTGTGAAAGGTAATTTACATCATTGATGTAATAATAATAATAATAATAGTACATTTCCCAGTACTGCGTTAGTTGTGGCTGGGCATGTGCTGCATAAAACATATGCTGGATAAGTTGGCGGTTCATTCTGCTGTGGTGACCCGGACCCCTGAAAAATAAGGGACTAAGCCAAAGAGAAAATGAATGAATAATAATAAAAAAAATTTCCTTTGAAATGCATCTTAAATGAAAGTCTACATATATCTACATATATCTTTATTACAGTGGCTTAGATTTAGGTTAAAAAAAAAAAAACACTGACTCTTTTTACATTTGATCAAAAAAAACTAAAATAAAACCGACCCGTTTCATCCTAGCCAATCAGAGACCTCTTCACATGAACACGTGAGTCCAATAGGAAGCGCGTAATGTAGAGTGGGCTCTCCTCCGTTTACCTGCTCTTTATTGCCGAAACGGAACCCCCAACTCTCTCTCTCTCTCCACAAACAAACTGCAAAGGGTCCAAAGACAAAAACACGATATACAACGCACCTACATCAACTACAAGGCAAAGCACAATCGGTGAGTGTATGCTGAGATTTCACATAAAATCATTTGAATAGCTGTTTTGTAAAAAGCATGCATTGACATTGCCACGTTTTTATGAATGCTATGAATGTTCAAGTTTTAAGTGTGTTTTCTTAACAACATTCTTTAAACCAAGGGTATTTGTCTTATCAGAGATTAACACAGACATGTTTTCAGACTTCACAACATGCAGCATCGATGTATTCTCGATTTCTAGAAAGAACAAACCACGAGAATTATCAATATCAATAATCCAGTTTTAAGTCGGATGGTTAACATTAAGTTGGTTAAACCTAAACAAACAATGCGTATCGATCGACTTCATGCCATCATAACCAAATAATGCATTCTTCCTACAAAAAGCAACCGCGTGCGCAGATGGGGCGTGAACGTTTTATTCACCGGTTACACAAGGACTTCAAATAAAAAAACCAGTTAACAGAATATGTGACCTTGATTTATGCTAGTAAAGCTAGCAATGATGTAGATGACCTTTCACACCATTCTTTCACTATTATTATTGTCCAAAATAATTGTATTCATCCAGCTTAATGCAACAGGTAACTTTATTAAATATTACATATGAAACCATATATGCAAGTTTATATATATATATATATATATATATATTCACTCTAGTCAAAAGTTTGGGGTCAGTTTTTTTCTTTTTTAAGAAAGTCATTCAGTTCATCAAGATGGCATTTATTAAATAGAAAAAAAGAGTTAAATATTTATTTAATGTTTAAATAACTGCTTTCCTATTGTATGTAGTTTCAAATAAAATGATTACTCCAGTCATCATTGTTTTTATTACCATTACTATCAATGATGATAATAATAATAACAGTAATGATAATTAGTTAATAGAGTGAAGGATCATGTGACTGAAGACTGGCGTAATAAAGCTGAAAATTCATCTTTAAAATCACTGGAATTCATTCATTCATTTTCTTTTCGGCTTAGTCCCTTTATTAATCCGGGGTCGCCACAGTGTAATGAACCGCCAACTTATCCAGCATTTGTTTTACGCAGCGGATGCCCTTCCAGTCACAACCCATCTCTGGGAAACACCCATACATTCTCATTCACACACATACACTATGGACAATTTAGCTTACCCAATTCACCTGTACCGCATATCTTTGGACTGTGGGGGAAACCGGAGCACCCGGAGGAAACCCACGCGACCACGGGGAGAACATGCAAACTCCACTCAGAAATGCCAACTGGCCCAGCCGGGGATCCAGCGACCTTCTTGCTGTGAGGCGAACGTGCTAAAATCACTGGAATAAGTTATTAAATTAAATTATAAGCCACTTTTGAACAGTTATTTAATACAGTAATAACATTTCACAATTAAAAAATTTTTACTGCCTTGGCGAGCAGAATAAGCTTATTTTAAAACATTTAAAAATCCTACTGGCCCCAAACTTTTGACCGGTAGTATATGTTACACAGTTCTATTGCTTTGTGTCTATTATTTAAATTAAGCAAAACTGAATTTGGTATAAACTAACCATGGAACTAACTTGCATACTAACCTGATCTAAAGTTTACTAAGATTGTGTTTGATAAATGTGAAGATTAAAAAAGGAGAAGGTGATTACTGCTATAACCATGTAATACCAGTATTAAAACAATGGTCTCACAAATAACAGGTTTAACACAATAAAGTACTGTGAGGGATTATCTTTGTTGCACGGTTAAGATTAGCTGTGGACTAGCATGCTATGTTTGGTATTACTAAAACATTTATTTGGCCTTTATTTGGAAGCGTGCTCCACCAGATGGTTTAAAAAAACAAGCCAAGCCACTTTGATGCTCAATTATGGAGGACCTGCAAGACTTTGGTTCTTCTAGTGCGAGTGCTAAGACCATTGCTGCTGAGCTCAGTGAGTATAACTTTTTACTTATTCTTATTTTCATTTTTTTTAGAACCAAAAATCAAAACAAATAATTTCAACCATATGTACTTTGAACACACATAGAATATAATTAATTTATCATGTCCCTTACACTTGAGCTTTACATGTTAAAAGTCACATGTAAAACAAACCGTTGGAACGTTTTCAAGTGGAAAAAAGTGATCACATTTATTTTTCACATTAAATGTTCTAGAACCACTTTTCATGTGTGTTCCATGTATGATTTGAACATGTGACTAATATGATACCCTCTGTAAACTATATGTGTTTATTTAGGCTTTTGTATGTATATATTTGCGCGTGTGCTCTATACAGTTATGTTGTTTTATGTCTTACAGAGGATGATTTTTACTCCAAACTTGTTGACGACTTCCTTGGTGCTCATTATGGTGATCTGTTGGAGCTAGATGGAAAGAATTGGAAAAACCGCATGTTGGTACAGATTGGGCTGTTAAGAGAAGAACAAGATATTTCATGGGTTGATTTAATACAGTGGCTCCAAAAGATTATCCCAATGTTTAAATCTGCTGATTTCCGAAGCTTAATTGAGAGGAACACTACAACAGCTTTGAGCCTAACTGGAGATGCCAGACAGAACTTTCTTGAGATGGATGTTAACTTTGAGTTTGTTGGACCTATATGTGATAGTATCGGAATCGGAAGAAGAGATTTGCTTGAAATGTCCGACCTATCAGATCGTGCAAAATTAACTGCTCTCACAAATGGCCTAGTTCTGGAATTGACCAACTTTATTTCACGAGAGAAATTAGACCCAGTCGTTTTAGTGTCCTGGATTCGTAACTTTGAGCCTTTATTTTGTAGCGATGGCAAGATCCAAAGGGCCTACAAGCTCCTACGCGGGAATCTCAGGAATTTCAGAATGCAGTACCGCAACAATCAAAGGAGCCGTAAGAGGAGCCGTGGATTGCTGGAAGAGTTTCTTCAGAGTCCGTTTGACCTTTCTCCTGAAGCTGATGCTGATGATGTTGAATACAGGAGGGTAGCAATGAACAAAGCACAGCTGAAGAGAAAACGGCGCATTACCATGCATAAACCTACTACTGCGGTCAAGGATGAAGATGAACACTTCAATATTTCACAAATAGATGTTACTGTGAAAACACAGGAGCCAATGCAGCAGGAACCAAAGCAAATGCCTTGTTCAATGGGTGTAAAAAGGGAACTGGGGTCACAAAATCCAGAGGAAGATGCAAAAACCGACACAGGTGACAATGTAACACTTCTTGATATCTCTGTCCTGTCTTGGCAAAAAATGGCACACATATATGGAGGAACGAATGAAGCTGCTAAGGTCGTTTCACTGCATGTACTCCAAAATCACTTCAATGCAATGCTGAAGAACGATGACGATCTGAGATCTCTTGATGAAAAAGTCAAAGCATGCACTCATCCAATAGTCCCACCTTTGGATTTCCTGCGCTACATCTGCCAGTTCCTATTTGAACTTATATATGTAACCGAGCAGCAAATGATTTCATTTGAAAGAGATATAGTGTACACCACAGGCGAGAAACTCGGACGTGACAAGCACCCCAGATTCCAGACTTTTGTCAACTTTGAAGAGAGTGCTGTGACTCGTTACATTAATATGGCTACTGAAATGTTATGTCCAAGTGATGTGACCAACCCCAACTACCGCAGACTCTGGCTTGCCTTTTGCCTAGAGAGAAAAATCCCTTCAAGTCTGCCTATTTATCAGTCGAATCGTGTGATTAACTACTTCGAGGCAGCTGCCGGACTCATCCACCATCGTGAAGAAGTTGCTCTGTTTGTATCTGACCTGCAGCTTCTGGATGACAACTCAAGCATCCTGTTAGAAAGCATCAATGCTGATGCAAACGATGAGACTTTGCAGACTCTGGTCTGTGTGGTTGCAATTATCTACCTCAAAGTCTTAGGACCCTTTTGGCAGCTCTTGAAGAGCGATGGAGAATATCCTTTTTTCAGTAGGTACATACTTTGCCTCTATGACAAACTTCTGGAATGCTCGCAAGATGTGAGTTGCCTTTTGCAACCGGAAAACTTTGTGAATGTATTCCTACAAGTTCCAATCCAAGAGCAGACTTTTGCAGGAGTATTCAGATTTTGCAGTGACAATGCTGACAACCAGTATGGCACTCTCTTGAAGACTTGTTTACAGAGGATGACGAAAGCCCTTGCAGCAGTAATGGAGGACAATCTGAAAGATTTCTTACCTGGCGGCAAACACTGCAAAGATCTGCCTGGGGATATAGCTGTTCAAATGGCAAACTGTACATTCTTACAGCTGATGGGCGAGTATCCCTTTGGTCACGCATACCCTTATAAGAAAAAACGGCCTGATAAAACTGTCGACCATACTGAGGGTTGCGCTTCCGAAGAGGCACAACAAGAACCTGCTTCTCAAAAGGTGACAGATACACCTACATCACCAGAAGCCTCATTATCGCCTCAGAAAACCATTCAAATGCAGCAACGGACATCGAAAACCTACTCCATACTTGATGGAGCAAATCTCAAAAAAATGAAAGCATCTAGACTAAAGCAAAGAGCTCAGGGTCACATTTATAGGAAAATGATTATTGGAACGATTTCAAAGTATGGCGGCCCATGTAAAAGCAAGCAAGATGTTGAACGATTGCTTCAAAAACTGGAAGGTTACAGTCTCAACCATACACGTGAGGTCATCCGCTCTGAGTTGAACTACCAAAAGAGCATTTCGGGTTCCAGGGACAAAAAGTTAAGTCACGTAGGCTTCTCTTTGAGTGACATGATTTCTACATTGAAGGATGTCTTACCAAATGAGAAAGGGATCATTTCACCTTCAACTGAAAATGTGCTCGATCACTCAACAGACCCTAACTCAGACATCACCTCCAGACCCTAAAAGCACAGCAAATGGTCGGAAAAGTCAAAACTGAAGAAAAACTGAACAGTACAATTGACATTAAAGAAAAGAAAAGGTGTTTGGGACTTGTTACAGGGGGAATTTTGAGTTTCACTGATTGTGTTGATTGAAATGTTGAATACAAGCTACTTGCATTAACTTCTGTTTTTTTTCATTGTATAAAGATTTGTTCTCAAATGTTACTAACAAATTTGTTACTTTTGATGTCGAAATTAGTGCAATAGTGCATTTTATTTTGTCAAAATAGTGCATTAGTTCATTTAGTGATTTTATAGATAGAACTTTCTTTACGAAATAAAAACATTTTCTCAACCTACTTGTCCTGACTTTTATTAACAGCATTATTAATACAACAATAACTGGTAAAAAAAACGTTATATGCTATTGTTAAAGTGCAATATTATAATGTTAATATTTTGTTCTCTACTTACCTTTTCTAAAGGTACACATTTGTACCTGAAGGGTCCATATTAATACCTCAAGGGTACATATTGGTACCTAAAAAGTGCAAAAGTGTTCCTCTTTATTTTTAGGTACTAATATATACTTTTGAGGTACCAATATGGACCCTTTAAGTACTGTTGGACTTCCCATAGTCCCCCAGGTTCAAAGATTGGTCAGAGGCTTTAAATAAGTTTAAATTAATTTAATGAATCAAATGGATAAAGCATACAGAGCGCTCTGGGCTGCAGATTAAACCCTTTACAGTATGAGGTTTACATGTGGGCATTCCACAACACTCTCTAACCCTCACAGCCAAGTATATATCGCCGATTTCTCTTCGGCCCTTCCCAGGGGCGCTTCAGTAAGAAAGATCCTCCATCTAGAGCAGTTCAATCATCAGTTCAATCATCAGTTGTTAGGTAGAACAGCAAATCTGCACAAAAAAAATTACGCATACACATAACAGAGCCTGCAAGAGAGTGAGCTTGAGCCCCTCCCATCCATGATTGTTCCTGTAAATGAACACACTCCGAAGAGAGTTAACTTCTTGGGTTATCAATCACACAAAGGCACATCTGTTATGGAGCAAAGTTTTATAAGGTTAAGTACATAACATTATATAAGGATAAACACATCAAAAACAGAATGAAACTATTAATGCAAGGATTAGTTTATTAATGCATAGGATGAAGTTAAAATCATTAAAAAATCCTTCAGGACAAATGTTTACCTTTTGAAAAGTTACCATCCCAGTGACATCTCACGTACCTTTATTTCTGAGTGTAGAACAGAGTAGTATATGTGTGTAATATTATTAATCAATGTAAATTTAAATGCATATGTAAATGTATGAATGGAATCATGAAATTTGTTTTTATTAGAATTTTGCATTTATTCAGTTGAAAAAGTTCAGTAAAGCATTCATTATGTATCTGTTTAATATATAGAGACACAGTGCTGGGTAGATTATATAGAAATTATACACTGTTCCTGATTTCAAATAATGACATCATAGTAACAGTATTTAGGTTACTCATTTTATATAATGTATTCAGACTGTTTATTTGTCAATTAATGTTAATATTGTAAAAAAGGTAGAAAAAAATTAAAAAGAAGTTACGTTTTTTTTTTTGTCAACATCAAAAATTATTTTCACGTTACTCTAGGGTTTGCAAAACTGGAATTAGCACGATGAGAACGGAAGGATTCATGATCATTACTATTAAATAAAAAATAAACTAACACTTGAAAATAGATATTTCATTTATTATATATACTTCATATACCTGCATGTCAGTTTGACTTAACTGATATCAGAGAACTGAACCAGCAAATATAGAACTTTTAATTTAGTTATTTTATTTTATTCTTTTCATACATTTTTACTAAGGTCCGGCTGATAGCATATTTTTTGCATTTTATCATAAGTGATTAATTTGATTATACGTTTGAATCCCTGCGTAACATTAGCAAACGTTAACAAAGTGATATCACATGTATGAAATCTTTAAAAGTATATATTTTTGTCCAAGCTTTTAGAACTGACACTTGCTGAAAATGACGGAATATGGTAGCTATCACCAGTGTTTTGTAACTTGCATAATAATTTGTTTAATAGATGCATGAATTGCTTAAGAGATTTTTCGTTTCCCACAAATTCATGAGGTTGCAATTTTATTATATTAACATTTACATTGCCATTCTATATTTTGCAAAGCTAGATATGACACAGTGAGACATTTAACAGTGAATATTTCAAAGAAGAAAAAATAATAATAAAAAATATATAAATATATTACCTTTGCTTAAATAATGTGATTGTGTAATCTGAAAATAACTGGAATCTGATTGTCATTACTATATGATGAATTCAAATGCATAAACCTCTAAATCAGGTTGCCTGAACTTTCTTATGAGGGGCTAAAAACCAAACTTGATTGACGGTGTTGGGCCATAACTTTAAACTTGTATTTTACATTACAGACGTTATTTTAAACTTTAGAAGGTAATTCCTAATTTATTAATATAAAAATATGATACGTATAAGTATTTACAATGAGCTTCTTGCAAAATAAAAATAAAAATAATCTCATTTATAACACAATGAAGTTCAATGCCTTGTCCTCTATCCAACAAGTAAGAGTATTTACATTTTAACATTTAATTATTTTTTTTGATTAATTCACAACATGTAATTGAAATATTTCATTTCAGCAAGTATTTTGTAGCTCAACAATTAAACAAATTAACAAATGGTCGTTAAATTAGAATCGACTTCTGAATTGATGGAGTTAAGTTGTTAATAAAGGTTCAGTGGCGGAACCACGCCTCACTTTGTCTCCTTAACCAATAACCTACTCCCTAAAACTTATTTAAGGAAGACCATTCCTCCAGCACTGTTCTTCTTGTTCTCTTTGAACCCACCCTCCCTCTATTTCCTTGCTTCCCATTCACAATCCTATAACCCTCTTCACTCCTACATGTAGATTGAATCGAGGGTGCCAAAATATCACAGACAGTACCCCCATTCTGAGTCTCTAGTCATAGCAGGACACCTGATCAACCTACCCACCTGTTCACCAGTCATCCTTTTACTCCCCCTTCATCCCACAGTTCTCTTACCATACCTTTAATCCTTACATCCCTACAGTAAAGTCTAGCTCAAAATGTGACGTGGTCCATGCTGGTGAAATCTCTGTTGAAGGCATTTGCCCCAACCTTCCCCATCATTCTCCCTCTCTTCTCAGACGAGATGGTGGGCCATATCAAAGGTTACCACTGGCCAACTTTAACATTTGTTTCTCAGCCTCCTATGTTTATGTTCAGTTATTTTACAGGCAATGATGATAATGTGTTATTTGCCATACAATTCAAATTAGTGAACATCACACAAGAGCCTGAGAAAAATGCCATTTTTAGAAGAAAATTTTAGATGGCATTCCTATTGTCCGGTATATACTATAACTTAACTTTGTCATGTTTTCCAGACATATAAATGGCAGATACATGGTGGAATCATGCCATTGTCTCACACATTCTGGTGGCCCTGTTTGGAATGGGCTCATGGATCTCTGTAGACTCAATTTGGGTTGAGCTGCCGGTTGTCGTAGGGGTTCTACCTGAAGGTATATATTGTTTCATGAGCATGAAATCAGTTTCTGTATTATTCTCACATCTGTAGAACTTTAAAAAGTGTCTTTTCTTTACAGGGTGGAACTTGCCAGCCTATATTTCAGTTCTGATTGCATTTGGGAATTTGGGACCAGTGGCTGTCACTTTAACACACCACTGTGCTCCAGGATGGCTGAATGAGCGATTGGTCATCCACATCATACAAGCGCTAGCGGTGGTAGCATCTGCATTTCTCGCCCTCTTTTGGTCCCAGCAGGCCATGGTCTCTGGAGAACCTAGATCTGTCCCATTCCTGCTGCTTACTTTTATACTGTCATTATTCTGCTGCACTTCCAATGTCACCTTCTTACCCTTTATGTATCGATACCCTCCACAATATATCCGGACGTTCTTTGTTGGACAAGGTCTTAGTGCACTATTTCCTTGTGTGGTCGCTTTGGGACAGGGTGTAGGGAAACTAGAGTGTATTGAGAAATCCAATGGCACAGAGCCCCATTATCTCAAAGAAAACTTTCCAGCCCAACATTTCTTCTGGATCTTGACTGTAATGCTGGTAATTTCGGCCATGAGTTTCCTGGCTCTGACATACAGAGTGGTCACCCAGGCTTCAACAGAAGAAGCTTCAAACCCTGAGCAGGATATGGGGAAGACGGAGGAAGAGACCCATCCTTTACAAAATGGAAGTTCTCCAGTTTCTGAGGAACAAGTTGAAGTTGAAAAACAGGCTCCAGTTGTGGTCTTCTGGACATCCCGCAATGTCTACATGCTTCTTTTGCTGGGAATATCCAATGCGTTGACCAATGGTGTGTTGCCATCTGTACAGAGTTTCTCCTGTCTTCCTTATGGCAACATGACCTTTCACCTTTCTGTCGTCTTTGGCAACATCGCAAACCCTTTGGCCTGCTTTGTGGCCATGTTTGTCATACTAAGGTAAGTGAGCCAACTAAGGTAATCCACACCTATATTCTTGGAGTACCCCATATTTACAGAATTACATACTTTAAGGTACTACATATGTAACGTAACTTCCCAACCATCAGAAAATTATGTTGCTAATATCAATATAAGTAGTATGAATGGAATTTGGATGTACTACATTCCCTATGTTTTAAAATGACCTAATTGCTTCGCATTCATTCATAAAGTCTCTCCTGTGGCCCCATGGGATAGAAAAGTATGCATTGGATGCACACTTCAGAATCTCAACAAGAAGTACAGTAGTTTTTTTTTTTAATAATAGGACAGTTTTTTTGAATAAAAGGATTTTTTTTTATTTACTGCTTTGCTCACATATTATTTTTCATATACACTACCTGGCAAAAGTCTTGTCATCGATCCCAGTTGTAAGAGCAACAAATAATAACTTGACTTCACCAATCATCACCAATTCTGCAGAAGACCAATTGGAACCCACGTATACCCAAGATTCTTGTAGAAATCAGTCAAGGTTGGTGAAGAAAAAAATCATGGTTTGTAGTTACATTCAGTATGGGGGCAAACGAGAGATCTGCAGAATGGATGGCAACGTCAGCAGCCTGAGGTATCAAGGCATTTATGCTGCCCATTACGTTACAAACAACAGAAGAGGGCATATTCTTGAGTAAATTCCTTCTCATACTTCAGCCATAATCAGCCTCCAAAGTTCCTGAAAGCAAAGGAGGTCAAGGTGCTCCATGATTGGCCAGCCCAGTCACCAGATATGAACATTATCGAGCATGTCTGGAGTAAGATGAAGGAGGAGGCATTTAAGATGAATCCTAAGTATCTTGATGAACTCTGGGAGTCCTGCAACAATGCCTTCTTTGCCATTCCAGATGACTTTATTAATAAGTTATTTGAGTCATTGCAGAGATGTATGGATGCAGTCCTCCAAGCTTATGGGAGTCATACACAATATAAATGCTTTTTCCAAGCCACCATTACTTTATATTCTATACTGTACATTATTTATGTTAAGTGACAAGACTTTTGTCTCAGCAAAGTCAGACTTTACTGTCCTTATTAAATGATTAAAATTCAAGGCATGATCATATTTTATTTTGGTAATATAAGCGTAATTTAAAGAATTTTGTCTTTCATATTAGCCACTTCTGATACTAAATGATTTTTTTTTCTAAAATCTTTTGTTCCTAAAACCTGGATAGGTGACAAGACTTTTGTCAGGTAGTGTACTATATAATAGAGAATTTATGTCATGTCATATGCAATTACAGATACAACGTTAGATGCCTCTACTGTATATCCTTAGAGCACTTTAAACCATAGTGGATGTTGTCAAGTTCATTCATTTAATATCAGAAATGCACAACAATAACAAGTGTGCATTTATGAGCTTCAAAAACATGGTTATCAAAACAAGTATGTTTATGTACAGTTTGTCATGTTATTGTGTGCTGTGAATTTTGTTTTTATAATTGAAATTAATGAAAGCTTTTATTACAGGTCCAGCGTTGGACTTGGAATGATGTCACTGGGAGGCATTATTTTTGCTGCCTATCTCATGGCCTTGGCAGCATTAAGTCCCTGTCCACCACTTTTAGGAAGTCAGTTTGGAGTCGCTCTAGTGGTTAGTAAATGTGTCTTATTGATGAATGGGAGAGGAACTTACTAAGTACGAAACATAACATAATTGCATGTGCACAAGACATAATTTCATAATCGCTCATGTGATGTGTGCACGGGGAAGTTTGGATAGCACTTTATTTTATATACCTCTTTTTAACATG
>CAIGQQ010004210.1:295645-314918 GCA_903798035.1 Danio albolineatus
CCCTGATCTAAGAAGATAATATAAATAGCATTTTTGACAAAACCATAGAATGTCCGCTAGATGTCACTAACAGTAACAGTGCATGTATTTCAAAATAAGAACGGTATACATACCAAGGAGCAAGGGGTTACACTGAAAAAAATAAATTCTCAAAATTATTACAAAGAATAGAAAAATAATGGTAACACTTTATTTTGATGGTCCATTTGAGTATTAGTTGACTGTCTGCTTAATATCTGTTGATACTGACATCCAACTGACGTTTAACTGACTATAAGAAACTTTGCAAGTACATGTCAACTTACACTAACCCTAACCCCAACCTAACTAGTCTACTTATAATCTAATGAGAATTAGATGCAATGTAACTTCAATTCAACAAACGGACCATCAAAATAAAGTGACCAAAATAATTAGAGGTAAATTTACAAAAAAAAAAAAACACTTATTTTTACACTTAAAAAAACACTTAAAAAACACTTAAAAATATTTTTATGCTTTTTTCAGTTGTATTTGAATTTAACATTTTAATCATTTCGCAGTAGAAATATTTTTAATGACAAAATAGTCAGAATCATAAAATGTCCACTAGAAGGCAGCAACAGTCTACAGTAAATATAAACAATTTACCTCACAAAAGAGCAGGGTATTATTACACTGTAAACCATATGTGAAATTGGAGTACATATGTAAATGTAGTACAATTTACAAATAAAATACTGGTTTATCAGTAAGTACTATCGACCTACTGTTGGCTTTTAGGTTATACTGTATGTAATCACTCTACTATGAATTATTTAATCATATTCATCTAAAAGTGATACTGACTGAAGTAATAAATTCATTTGAAACTACATACAATAAAAAGCAGTTATTTACAATTTTAATAAATATATTAATGCCACCATGATGAACAGAATAATTTTCTTTAAAAAAAAAAAAAAAACTTACCCTGAACTTTTGACTGGTAGTGATATATATATATGTGTGTGTGTGTGTGTGTGTGCGTGCGTGCGTGCGTGCGTGTGTGTGTACAGTTGAAGTCAGAATTATTATCTCTCCTGAATTATTAGCCCCCGTGTATATTTTTCCCCACAATATAAGTTTTTTTTTTTTTATGAGAAAACATTTATAACATAATATTTTTGTTCTGTAGACAAGCGAAAAAAATGCTTAAGAGAGCTTTGAACTATATTTGTGAACTTTATGTGAAACATATCTGGTCACCTTTAAAATGTTGCGAGGAAAAAAGAAAAACAGCAACACCACCACTTCTGTATCTTTTTTTCTTCAAAAACATCTAAAAGCAGAACATGTCTTTATTATTATTTGACATGTTTTTTTGTAGTTATTGACAAACCTAGTTTCTGTTAATAAAAAATGGACAATAAAGCTCAGGATGTGCCATCATTTGAACAGAAGAGAATATCAGAAATCAGAAATATTAGTCACTGATCTGACCATGTTATAAATGTGTATTTGTAAGATAAATGTAAATACTTTTGAACTGATTACACCCCAAAAATGTAATTTAGTCTTAACAGTCTAACAGGCCCACCTACCATACATGTACAGGATGTAGATTACTTTTTTTCTTTTGCATAAGTTGAACATCAATGACATCTTTAGCTTTGGTGATTAATAAAATGCACGTCAACACCCAGCAGCACATTAAGATTGAAAAAATAAATAAAAAAAATCAGCAGCTCAAAATAATTACCCATGGCTAGGGCCACACGGATTTTCAGGCCATCATTGATTCTGTTTATTTACTTGTGTAAATGTGTGTAAATTTATATTTATTCAGTTTTTTAATTAATTTCAGTAGTAATATTGACTAATATGAAAATATTCATCTGATTTATTTACAATACAGTTTGTAAAGTGATATTTTCTGTCTTTTAGTAGAGATTTTATACGAGAGACTTACTTTGTTTACCAAATAAAGTGGATCTAATTGGATTCGCATTGTAAACATTAAATAAAAGTTAAAAAGGTATTACTTTTTATTTAATATATTAAGCTTTTAGTTATAATGCTCCCAAAATCATTCCGCATAAATCCGCAAATTTTTTACTAAATACTCCGCAGAAATAGCAAAACATGTCCGCAGATTCCGTCTGGCCCTGCCCATGGCTCCCCCGATGACTATCCAATGTGTCAACTTTGACTTGAACTTTAAATATTGCCACCAAGGACCACTGTATCAGCTAAATGGCTGAAAATTAACAAAAAAGAATAGAAAAAATATATAATATTATTTCAAATGTCTTTATTGTAATTTAATATTTCATAGGTAAAGTTTCATTTCGATTAATATATATTTTAAATCAACTAATTTCTAGTAAAAAAGTGCATAAAAAGAAACGAACAAAGCCATGTTTGATTCTGTGTAGTTGGCAACCTCAGCAAATTGCCAACGACTTTTTGAGTCTCAGAATGTTTATTACATCATAATGTCTTATCAGCAAAATCTGGTAAGTTACATTTAACTTACATTAAAATATAATCAAGAAGGATTTAAATTTGCTTGTCAAAAATTGGTCAGCACAGTGACGCAGTGGGTAGCGCTTTTGCCTCACAGCAAGAAGGTCACTGGTTCAAGCCTCAACTGGGTCAGTTGGCATTTCTGTGTGGAGTTTGCATGTTCTCCTCATGTTCACGTGCGCTTCACCTGGGTGTTCTGGTTTCCCCAACTGTCTATAGACATGCACTATAGGTGAATTGAGTAAGCTAAATTGTCCATAGTGTATGTGTGTGAATGAGTGTGTTTCCCTGTGATGGGTTGCAGCTGGAAAGGCATCCTCTGCGTAAAATGTGCTGGATAAGTTGGCGGTTCATTCTGCTGTGCCGACCCCAGATTAATAAAGGGACTAAGCTGAAAAGAAAATGAATGAATGAGTGAATTGTCAAAAATTGGCTCATGTAACAAGGAATATTTGGGTAATTCGATGCCAACACTTTGGTCACCGTTTTTTTTTTTAAACAAAAGAGAAAAAAATTAGAAGAACAGCACACATTTATTCCTTGGTATAGTCTATTTATACCAACTTAAATAGTTATTATAACTCATTTTACAGTTATGCAAGTTAAAGATTTTACCCCCCAAAATGTATTATTAACTCACCCTTCATTTAGGTCTCAACACAAATCAATTCATGTAAATAATTAATTCAACATATTTAGATAATTAATAATTAAACAGCAAAAAACTTTCTGAGTGTATGTGAGTTTTTTTTTTTTCTTCTTCTGTTGAACAGAAAAGAAGATATTTTGAAAAATGCTAGTTTCTGGGACCCATTGACTTCCATATATATTTTTTTCCCTTCTATGGAGGTCAATGGGTTCCAACAACAAGCATTTTTCAAAATATCTCCTTTTTTTTCAGCAAAAGAAAGAAACTCATGAAGGTTTAAAACCACACAAGAGAGAACAAATAATGTCATTTTCATCTTTGGGTGAACTGTCACTTTAAGGTGGTTGTTCGTTTTGTTTTATAGATTAATAAATAGAAGAACAAAAATACTGTACATGTTTTAGATTGACTTTTACAGGCCTTGAAGTTAGAAATGATTGAGAATCACAAATATTAGTCTCTTAAAAAGTCTCCTAAATGGTTACTTTTTTATTTGAGCTGAAATCATGGTCGTAGAAGTAACTCCTTAGTGAGTTAATAAACATTCATACACTCAAAAGTCCATTATGTTGTCCAACAGCTGCAATATTTGTCAAACTGTAGTATGTTTAATGCTCTACTGTCACTTCATGTGGGTGGAGTAATGCAGAAGAGTGAGGAGGCTGTACGAGTGCAAAATATTGCACAGCTATCAGCCGATCATATTCGAGAACGAGACAGAACTGTTGTATATATATTAGAACTTCAGAATGAATGGTGAGGCTATACAAGCCAGTATAGCAAATAACATTTAAGTACCTCATTTATCCAGCTGACGACATATTTGTTTTGCCTCTCTTGAAGTTAAAATGACTTTACATTGTTTTTATTCTACTATGGCAGCTAAATTCACTTCTAGAAAAGATTACTCTAGCTTGATTCCTGTAGATGTGCTCGAAATGCTGACTACAAACTGCAACAAGAATAACAAAATATGAAACCTATTCATTATCATTACCTGTACTTCAAAACTGCCGAACATAGGCTTACTGTACGTTCACACCGAAAGCAGCAAGAGCGTCAAAGTAGCTGAAAGTCGAGCAGCGCAGCGTGTCTTCACTGGTGTGGGCCTCAAGGAGAATTGAAATCAAGTCAACTTTATGGTAATGAGCTATGACGTGCTATGTCGGCGGCAAGCAATCAGAATGTAGAAGTCCACCGCTTGAGAAGAGTGCAGAGAACACAGTCACTGTAAACTTTGGTTGCGGTAGACGGATTTCCAATTATTTCCAATTATTTCCAATGTTTCCTTACAGGGACATACATTTAAAAAGTTAGTGGCGAGTTACTGATGTGCATTAATGGTAAACATATTTCTTTCTTTAAAAAAGCAAGAATTTTATGCGACAGTACTTATCAGTATTGCTGCTTCAGGATATCTCATATGGACACATATACTGTAGGATAAGTGGAGCAAAGCCACACCACACGCAACAACTTGATCTTCCATTGTTAAATGAATCTGATAAAAAGTGTGCAGCATTTTCACGCCAGAAAGCATGTTTTAGGTGAGAATGTAAGTGATTTACTGATAATGCTGCAGCGGCTCCTTTAAATACCAGATCAATGTAGTGAATTTTGACGCTCTCGTTGCCGGAGCTCTGAAGGCAGACAGTGTTGAACTTTAACGCTCTCACCACCTTCAGTGTGAACGTACAGTTAGAATACAACTATTATTAGTTTACTGTTTGTTAGTGTGGATGCCAAAACAATATGTAATGTATGTGTTTTATATGTTTTATGTTCATGTGCGGTGCTTCTGCCTGCACACTTGATATTTGCAATAGTTTTATTAAGTATTAAAAACTAAATAGTTGTTTAGTATTTATAATAGTGTATTAATTTTATTCAAATTGAGAAAATGGTATCACTTTATTTTGATGGTCCCTTTAACGTATTTTGTTGATTTTACGTTACATTGCATCTTCATGTCAACTAATTCTCATCAGAATATAAGTAGACTGTTAGGTTGGGATTTGGGTCAGGGTTAGCGTAAGTTGACATGTACTTGCGGAGTTACTGAGAGTCAGTTAAATGCCTATTGAAAGAGCAATATCAGCAGATATTAAGCAGACAGTCTACTAATACTCCAATGAGAATTAATTGGCATGTAATTGCAATGCAACATTTAGTCAAAAAAAATGTGCCATAGGGACCATTAAAATAAAACCTTACCCTAAAATTGCTTAGGGCCCACATATCACTAAATCTACCCCTGTATTTGTGCAGTGTATACAACACATCTGCACTTTTTATTTATGTTAACACAGAGACAAAAGAGCTGTGAATGAATATGAAAACAAGGTAAGTGGCTTTACTGTTTTGAAACTCAACTCAAATATATTCTCGGAAAATAAAAAAGTAATCCACTCATTTACCAGTTACTTAAAAAAGTAATCTGATTACTATAGTTACTTGTGATGCATTACCCCAACACCACACACTGCAGATGAGCTTGTGCATTGCAGCCACCATCTTGCTTTGATCCTGAAATCACAGTATAATGTCAGAAAAAAAAGAATAGGGGGGTGGACGGTATTACGATGTGAAGCTCACATCTGTGACTCACAGGCCAGTGTTCACACAATGATAACTGAGACTGTTCGCTAGGCCGCTCGTCTTCTTGGCTCTCTAACAATCCTCAGCCGGGCTGCCCACTAATAGACGGCTATTTCTGGGCACCGGCTTTGATGATCCACCCCACCCTGACCGTGCGTTGTCACCATGGCTGTGTGACCGGGGATTCAAACTCATGGAAAATATTCCTGTCCGCCTGGCAGGTGTCACAGGGTGCTTGGCTCAAAGCCTGGATACAACAGCTGCTTCTACTTTGATCCGTTAGTGTCTACTCTGAAAGTTCAGCTCTCCTGCGCACATGGCGAAGAGATCCTGTGCATTTTTTCACCATTCCTTTTCAGACGGTCCTGCCGCATTTTTAATGAGCCGCGCTGAAACTAGATCTGTGCAACGGAACATTAGGTCAGCGTTTTATACTCTTTAAACGTTTGGACAAAAGACTTGTCAAATAAATCATCTTCGCCTGTTTTATTCTCTGTGATTTTAGGAGCAATAAGAAACATCTTGAAGATTTTTGCCATTTGATTATTGTGCGAAACTCAATATCAATTACTAGCAGTCTGTGGTGACTATCAGACTAAAGCTTGGTTTCACAGACAATTGAGGTTTTAAGGGATAGTTATGCCAAAATGGGAACTTTTGTCATCATTTAGGCTACTCACCCTTTAGTTGTTCCAAAAATGTTCTTTCTTTCTTTGGAGATATTCTGTTAGAAAAGATATTTTGGAGAAGCTAGAAACTGGTAGGGGAGAGCGGGAATGAAAGTACCGTTTTTCATAAACACCTAATTTAAACGATAATGTTTTTAACTGAAATATATTTTTGCTGTGGTAACTAGTTCATTCATTCATTTTCTTCTGCTTTTCCGGGAATGGGTCGCTGGGTGAGCAGGCTTAGGAGAGAACCCCAGACTTCCCTCTCCCCAGACACTTCCTTCAGCTCCTCCGGGGGGAATCCCGAGGCCTTCCTAGGCCAGCCAAGAGACCTAGTCCCTCTGCAGGGGTGCTCAACCCTGCTCCTGGAGATCGACCTGCCTGCTGTGTTCAGCTCCTACCCTGATCAAACACACCTGAACCAATTAATTAGGACCTGAACAGCACTAGATAATTACAGGCAGGTGTGTTTGATATAGGTTGCAACTGAAATCTGCAGGACGGTCGATCTCCAGGAGCAGGGTTGGTCACCTCTAGCGTGTCCTGGGTCTTCTCTGAGGCCTCCTCCTGGTGGAACATGCCTGGAACACCACCCTAGGTAGGTGTCCATGAGGTATCCGAAACAGATGCCCGAGCCACCTCAACTGACTTCTCTCTATGCGGAGCAGCGGCTCTACACCGAGCTCTTCCTGAAGTAGAGTCTATCAAAATCAGGTGTTTTTGACATCGTAAAGGTTTGGAACCACTTGAGGGTGAACACATTTTCAGCTTTGGGTGAACCATCCCTGAGATGTTTGATATTGATATAAGGGTACTATCATAAAATAGATCATTGTCTTTGTTTTGGTGGACACCAGCATTCTTCCCCTTATTTTGTTAAAGCACATTTATAAAAAATACTTGAATGTATTAATTGATCCATGGCCTAATCCTTTGTTTAATCCCTGGCTGTGAAATTCAGTGCAAGGCCAGTTGCCTTGCCTTTACTCAAGTACCCACATGGAAAGAACCTATATAAACATTCATTCATTCATTCATTTTCTTTTCGGCTTAGTCCCTTTATTAATCCGGGGTCGCCACAGCAGAATGAACCACCAACTTATCCAGCATTTGTTTTACACAGCGGATGCCCTTCCAGCCACAACCCATCTCTGGGAAACACATCCATACATTCTCATTCACACACATACACTATGGACAATTTAGCCTACCCAATTCACCTGTACCGCATGTCTTTGGACTGTGGGGGAAACCGGAGCACCCGGAGGAAACCCACGCAACCACGGGGAGAACATGCAAACTCCACACAGAAATGCCAACTGGCCCAGCCGGGGATCGAACCAGCGACCTTCTTGCTGTGAGGCGAACGTGCTACTCACTACGCCACCGTGGCGCCCCCTATATAAACATATATGTTTTAATATAGGTTTTGATATAGGTTTTTAATATATGTGATTTACATAAAATTGGCCGTTTTCCTGCATTTGCGCATATATGTATATATAATATAGAAAAACAGACATTTGACGGGTATGTGTGCTAAAACATAACAGAACTTATGGATGTCAACCTATACACTTATAGATTTGAAAAGCCCTTCCTTAAAAATATCATATTGTCTTAACTAAAAATAAATAAATAAATAAATAAAAGGATGCTTAAAAATTAATCAAAATTAGTTCATTTAAAAATTATCTTGTGTAACAACGTGTCCTGGCAGAGCCAGTATATGTAGAAAGATGTTAAGTAATATAACAAAACTGTATTTATCAAGCAAAAAGGAGTCTCTTTACTTATAAACTCAAGGCTAGTAGGGGTCGACCAGTATAACATAATAATAACTGGAACAATTGGCTAACCAACTTTAAAAATTGTCTTAGTCTACAGAATCTGACAAAAATAAAATATAATTGTCAAAAATAAGGTTTTACTATCTGCCTCAGGAATATTTGTCCACATAATGTAGGCACATAATCTGAGCTGCAAACACACACATATAGGATAACTTTTGTTAATTTATATAAATTGCCCTACAAGTCAACTATTAACTAACTAACTAACTAACTATATAAAATATAATATAATATAATATAATATAATATAATATAATATAATATAATATAATATAATATAAAATAATATAATATAATACAGCAAGAAGGTTGCTGGTTCGAGCCTTGGCTGGGTCAGTTGGCATTTTTGTGTGGAATATGCATGTTCTCCCTGTGGTCGTGTGGGTTTCCTCCAGGTGTTCCGGTTTCCCCCACAAATCCAAAGACATGCGGTACAGGTGAATTGGGTGAGCTAAATTGTCCGTAGTGTATGTGTGTGAATGAGAATGGATGGATGTTTCCCAAAGATGGGTTGCGGCTGGAAGGGCATCCGTTGCGTAAAACAAATGCTGGATAAGTTGGCGGTTCGTTCTGCTGTAGCAACCCCGGATTAATAAAGGGACTGAGCTGAAAAGAAAATGAATGAATGAATGAATAATATAATATAATATAATATAATATAATATAATATAATATAATATATGGGGCATCACAGTGGTGCAGTGGGTAGCACAATCGCCTCACAGCAAGGTCATATAGGTGACTAGAGAAAGCTAAATTGTCCGTTGTGTATGTGTGTGAATTGGTGTGTATGGATGTTTCCCATGGGTTGCAGCTGGAAGGGTATCCACTGCATTAAAAACGGATGAGTTGATGGTTCATTCCACTGTGGTGACCCCAGTTTAATAAAGGGATTAAGCCAAAAAGAAAATGAATGAACAATATAATATATTCCTTTCCTCTGGCACTAAAGCAAAGTCATCTAATCCTAGCATATCCTATACAATTTCATTGGTATAAAGCAGAGATGCCCAAACTAGGGCTCGTGGGCCAAAGCTGGCCCATGGTAACCTATGATTTGGCACACCATCACATCTGAGAAGAGTTGAATGATGGGGATGGTTAAGAGACTGTCATCTCAAATCTAATGTAGCCTTTTGTGTACTGTTTAAAGCTAATTAAAATTAGATGTTTCAATTAAATATTGTAAAAGCGGCCCACGTCTCTTAATGGTATTTGTTTTTTGGCCCTTTATATAAAAAAGTTTGGGCATCCCTGGTATGGAGCCTTTGTATCTCTCACTTTACATGGTAATTAATTCAAAAATTTGCTAGTCCTGGCAGCCAAAACGACAACATTTATAATATAATATAACACACACTATTTTTATGATATTTTAGTGGATGTCTAAATTAAGCATTTCATCACCGACCCATCAGCAACATCTGCAGATAAATGTCTAATACGGAGATATAGAAATCAAAAGCTATCCTATATTTTCCCCATATCATAAATACAGTACTCACATTCATATTTTTACACAATACAGCAACACACCTCTAAAAGAGCCAACAAAGCATGAATTTATTGTGCATATTTTGGTACTGAACTGCAACCGCTCTGTAGAAATGTAACTAGCATGGGTAAATTGAATACATGTACTTGCAAGAAAAACAAACAATCCGTCGTTGTCATTGATTCCTTGAGGAAGAATATATCGTATTAGGTCTGATTGTCAAGATCAAGCAACAAGAACCAAAACATGTGGTATTTCAGAGATCCCAGTACAGGAAAAAAACAAAATAAACAAATTAAAGTGCATACATTACCTAATAACCTACAGACAGGATACAATATACAGAAAGTAAAAAAAAAAATCTCATTATATGCTGAGAAACATGCATTACGTTTATGATTAGAGAGGACAAATACATATATAAAAGTATTCCTGCTTAATAAACACTTTAAGGCACAGTGCAGTAAACCATCAGGTCATAGAGGCAGTTATAGTGAAACATATACATATAGAGAGCACAGCCTATAATCTTGCCTTTTAAAAAAAAACTGCTAGAATAATATCTGATGGTCAACAAATGCCAGTCCAGTCATTCTCTGGTCACATATTTGCTACTAAATGTGACCACAGAGGGGACAGAATTGCTATATTTCCCTTTATGGCTTGCGTTTGATTAATTCCAGCTCACTCCAAATAAATAAGTCTATTCTATTCTATTCTATTCTATTCTATTCTATTCTATTCTATTCTATTCTATTCTATTCTATTCTATTCTATTCGTATAAAAATTCCAGTTAACAAGTACATATTATACCTGATATTAAGAAAAAGAAAGCTATGAACATTGGAATGGCTATTGAGACATAAGCACAGACATCTGCTGTCAAAAACGATGAACAAAAACGACAATTTGGCATAAGCTTTAAGGCAAATCAATAAGGCCGCTCAGGCTTACAAACAGATCGAGGCTTCGAAATGATATTTCCACAAAGGCAATCAGTCGTCAATGTTTTCTTCTTCATGAGGAACAGATACTTCATTTAACCACACACATTTTGTGCCGCTGGATGATGAAATGTAAGAAAAACACCAAGGCAAAAGTGAGACGTGCGCACCTGCATTCACATATGCATGCATCCAAGATTAAAAATGAAAAAAAAGAAGAGGATATGATTTAGAATTATGCATGCGTCTGGTTATTTGGCCTGCAAAGTTACTGATTTGTGACCAGACATGATATGAAAATCGACTTGGAGGCTTGTGTGTATGAAGAAAGACGTCAAACTGCGCTTAACTGTAATAATTTAAAGAGCTACATCAAGTACAAGAGAGTAAATAAGAAAGCAAAACAAACAAAGGAACGAGGAGACAACTTGGTCCGCAATAGCACACGCTTCGTCTCGGCAGGATGTGCTGATAAATTCTGAAGTGCACTTGTTTTTGTCTTCCCTGTGCTTTTAGGCTAGTTTTCAGACCCCTGTGGAAATGAAACAAGCAGGTGGGTTCTGACGGCCTCAATGTTGAGCGAGTGCACACAAAGTTCGTTTGATAAGTCGGTGTTATCAGAAGCAGATCTTCCGTAAGAAATTTGGTCAAGTTCATGATTGCCGTGGTCTTTCTCCGAGGGACCCTCAGCTGCTATGCGTGGCTGTGGACGGAGATGCTGGAGAGATCGTTCCTGATGATTTCGTTAACTGTGAAAACATTTGGAGAAAATTGTTACTTTTTAGCCTACGCCCAAAACAAACAATTCATCCACAGCAGAAATACTAGAGAATGTGATAAATGCCTGGACAGCAGCTGTAGGAGAGTGAGCTATCTATAATGTGTGGGTGATTTAGATGGATGGATCTGCAACAGCCTGAAATGTTTCTTGTTTAACCCTTGTGTACTGTTGGGGGTGTTTTCATCCACTCTGGGGTACTTTTGAGTCTTAATTAGGTCATAACTTTTTCTGTGTTTTAGCTAGCAGAATGATTTTTGGTGGCAAAATGTATTTTGACACATATTTTGAGAAAATGCTTTAAATTAAAAAGAAAAACCTCAATATTACACTCTGGACACATTTATCACCCTTTTGTTATGTTAGGGATGAAAACAATCACTAAATAAACTGCTGTTTATCTAAAATGCTGCTTTTTGAATCTATTAATCAATCTTAGTCCTGAAAAAAACTACTAAATTGCTTAGAAAATTACAGGATTTTAACATTTTAATTGCTAAATTCATAAATTATGTCACTTATTTGGTGAAAAAACACACATAATGACGTATTTTCAATATAAAAAGTAATTGTGGACTGGATTTTATTTATCTTTAATCGAAGTGTTGGATATGTGAAACAACATTGCCTTTCATGCATTGTTTTTGACTTAATTATATTTTTTCTCTCTAATTTACTGTTGGTGGCTGTTTTTGCCTCGTTGACTTTCATTATAACCAAATTTTTTATTTACAAAAACATGACAGCATATAATCATGCATTTTTGATTGTTGGTGGTTTCCCCTGTTGGAGAGAAGACCCCAGATCCAGATCTGTTTTACATTACTGTGATAGTTGGGTTATCCCTAACCCTAACCTTAACCCACACAGCAAATGTTTTCTGGCCCAGTTCCGGGCCACACAATAACTTTTCCCTTGGCCAAAGTACAGCAAAGAATGACGGTCCTGAAGTGGCCCATAACTGGATTAAAGACAAGGGCCACACATGGGCCATAACCGGCCTGAATCTCAGCCAATTTATCACCCTTATCTGGCCCTGAACTGGGCCAAAACAGGTTTATTATTGGTACCGATTCTCAGCTATAAGTTTAAACTTTAACACAATACAATAATACTTTAACACAATACTTTAATACAATCGCTACACTGATCTGGGCCACACACCTCCTATCCACAACTGGCCCAAATGTAGTTTGCCGTCATGCATGCATGGCCCACATTCGGCTGACATTATGCATGCCAGTGCCAGCAACACGCCATGTGCCCATAATAATAATAATAATAATAATAATAATAATAATAATAATGCATTTTATTTAAAAGCGCCTTACTTGACACTCAAGGTCAACTTAAGAACAGTAAGAACAGCCAGTTCAAATAAAACACAATTTAAAAGTCAAAAGAAAACAATACAAATTTAAAAAATGCAGTTGAGCTAAAGAGAGTAGGCTACTTTAAAGAGATGTGTTTTGAGTCTGGTTTTAAATTGCGAAAGAGGGTTTAAATTACTGAGATCAGGAGGAATTGAATTCCAAAGCAAAGGAGCAGAGTGACTGAAGGATCTGCTATGCATGGTAACAAGGCAAACAGGGGGAACAGTGAGGTGAATGTGGTGAGGTTTGGGCCAAGTTCGTTTGCTATGTGGAACCCTAATGAGTATTATTTATATTATTTCTAAAATTTCTCATTAATTGTATTTTAATAATGTCTACCACTACCCCAAACCTAAACTCAACCGTCACAGTAATGTAAAAACATATCTGGATCTTGATCTGTCAATATAGCTGAGTAACCATGTTGATGGATGATAAACAGCCAGTAGGCACAGACGGCTCCTACTAGCCCATATCTGTCAGCTGATAACCACTGATTTTGCCCATTCATTCATTTTCTTTTCGGCTTAGTCCCTTTATTAATTTAGGGTCGCCACAGCGGAATGAACCGCCAACTAATCCAGCATTTGTTTTATGCAGCAGATGCCCTTCCAGCCACAAGCCATCTTTGGGAAACATCCATACATTCTTATTCACACACATACACTAAAGACAATTTAGCCTACCCAATTCACCTGTACCGCATTTCTTTGGACTGTGGGGAACCGGAGCACCCGGAGGAAACCCACGCGAACACAAGGAGAACATGCAAACTCTACACAGAAATGCCAACTGACCCAGCTGAGGCTCGAACCAGCGACCTTCAGCCGAGGCTCGAACCAGCGACCTTCTTGCTGTGAGGCAACAGCACTACCTACTGCGCCACTGTGTCGCCTTTGCCCATTCAATTCAGTTCTCAGAGCCCATTCAATTCAATTCAGTGCCCATTCAAAACACCCACACACTCTCTCAATCACATACACACACACCCTTATAAAGATTGAAAACATATTCCAAAAATGTATTTGGGAAGCAGCAGTTGACCATATTCCCCCTCAATTTGAGTTGAAACAGCCCAGCACTCTGTAGAGTGTAAGAGTCTAGTTTCAAATCTCCTTTAATCATTTCTACATAAACAGCACCTGACACCCCGAACACAACAGCAATCAATACAAATGCCATAAATAAAAGTGGATCCAATCTCCCTGAGTGGCTTCCCTCAGCCTGAGAGGGAGAAACATCCGAAGATCTCATGCCCTCTTTCGGAGGATCCCGCAACTCCAGCTGTCCGCTATCTTCCTGCCCTCTATCTGTCATTGCATTTTCCCACACACTGGGACTCTGGCTCCTTCTGTCAGCTGTGTTCTTTGGCTCCAGCATGGGAAGTGACTTAGCATGGCTTCAGGCTACACAAACAGCCTGGCACTCACTCGCTGTGTGATAGCAGGGGAAACCGGATGAGGCTGCCTCTTAGAGTTAGCATGTTAGCATATTAGCGGCAGACGTATTATCTTACTCGCAGGCCCGCAGGGAGCATTGTATGACCAACACACAGCACACTGCACTTCCCTAAATGTCTGTATTTCAGTTTTCAAGCCTTCAGCGAGGTTTATTGCAAAACATTTGAGCCTTTTAAGCACTGAGAGGAGCGATTCGCTTTCACATTTCTTTGCTAACAGCTCTTAAACCTCTGAGGGCTGTAGATAGGCAACCATATCGGTTTGCTCTATCTGTTTCAAAACAGCACATTCCTCTTTCCTTACGATCGGCACAGACCGCTTTTGGTTGGCCTTTGAATTCTTTAGCACGAACGTAAGCACCTGCAGGAAGCATTTGATAACTATTAGACAAGCTGCGTGTGTTTTTCTCATTTGTGGTGAGGAGTATCATCCTCAAAGAAAATGCTGCATCTTTTTCTTGACTTCCAGCATTTTAAAGCCATAGTTTCCTTTATCACACATGTGATGGAATATGTTTGTAAGATAAGTTAAGATAAGTCAATATAATGACAAGTATTTGGTATTTTTAAGTTTGTCAGCAACAAAGTCTTGTGATAAAGCCTTATTTTACATAATATGTATTTGAAATTAGGCCTGAAGACAATAACAATGTTTTCTTATTGTTCAATTTTAAAAATGTCGTGTTTTTTTTAACAAATTTTGAGTAAAATGTTTTTTTTTTCTGATAAAAAATACAAATAAATAAATGTAGACACCTTGTTTGCTCCTCAGCTTTATCACCACTATCTTGATTTGAAATACAAAATTGACTATCTTTTGAAATGTCTTACACTATTAAAATATTGGGTACTTTTTAACCAGATTTGGAATAAAACATGAACAACTTAAAAAATTTAATTTAATTAACATTTTTTTTCACCGAATGGTTGGATTTATCCACAATTTATTCAAGGCTGAGGTAAACAAACCAGCATGCTCACCAAGGCTGAACTTGAAAAAATCTCTTTATATTGCCTAAATGAAGCACTTGGCAGTGCACATTACTAATCAAAATTTGAATATGAATATAGTTACAGTAGTAATATACAAAATATACACACTACCTGACAAACGTTTTGTCACCTATACAAGATTCAGGAACAACAAATAATAACTTTACTTCTAGTCGATCATTTGGTATCAGAAGTGGCTAATATGAAAGGCAAAGGTCTCTAGATTACACTTATTTTACCAAAATAAAATATGATTATGTCTTGATTTTTAATTATTTAGTTAGGCCAGTAAGGTCAAACTTAGCTTAGACATAAGTCTTGTCACTTAACAGAAATAATGTACAGTATAGAATATAAATTCATCATGCAGTGGAAAAAGAATTAATATTATGTATGACTCCCATGAGCTTGGAGGACTGCATCCATACATCTCTGCAATGACTCAAATAACTTATTAATAAAGTCATCTGGAATGGCACAGAAAACATCCCTGCATGACTCTCAGAGTTAATCAAGCTACTCAATAATGTTCATGCCTGGAGACTGGGCTGTCCAATCCTGGAACACCTTGACCTTCTTTGCTTTAAGAAACTTTGATGTGGAGGCTGAAGTATAAGAAGGAGCGCTAACCCCAAACCATGATTTTTCCTTTATCAAATTTGACTGATTTCTGAGAGGATCTTGGGTCCATGCGGGTTCCAATATAACTTCTGCATGATGCAATTCAACAGATTTATATTTGTTGCTCTTACAACTGGGATCGAAGACAAGACTGTTGTCAGGTAATAAAAAAATATTCATGAAATATCCTTCAGAAATCATTCTAACATTCTATCATCATTCTGATTTGATGAAGAGAAAGTTCAATAGAGCAACAATGCTCAATTTTAGATCAATTTAGATCAATTTAATGCATCCTTGTTGAATAACTTTAAACAATCTGACCACAGACTTTTCAACGGCAAAAATAAAAAATTGACCACTAGTTCATTCTTGTGAGAAGACATCAGTCACAAATCCTCACACGACCTTTAAAAATCACATAAGCCATAAAATCCCAACAATCTAAAGGCAGAGAGGGAGAGAGAGAAATAGAGAGAGAGAGAGAGAGAGAGAGAGAGAGAGAGATGTACAGTATGTGGGCTTAAGTCAGTGGATTTCCTCCCCTCCAGTGTCGCTTTCAGCCAAGAGCAGGAAGCCTGCTGAGGAATTCCCTGCAAATGAACCATGGCCTTCATGCTCCCACTGCAAAACCGCCTAAGGGACTGAACGGAGTCCAGAATGCTTACGTTCCCTCTAAACAATGAAGCCGAATCTGTCTTTCATCTCCTCATGTGGCTCGGCGCACCCAGCCTACCTGACCCTGGCCTGACACACACTCTTCCCAGGCTCCCGCTTTCTCTTTTGCTCTAAACTGATATAGAATCGTTCTCCAAAGACTAGGAGAACTATGCCTCAGAAACATCTTACACCATCAACAACATGTTGAAGAAAAATTGAGAAAAACATTCAGCTGACAAAACACCAATATCTGCCTGATATTTAAAATAACAGAACTTTAACCACACTAAATAACAGAACTTTAACCACACATGTAATAAAGTTAAGGCAAGACTTCACAGGCAGTTTTTTCACGCACCTGTCAATTTGGAGATTTTGGTCTTTTTGGCCTTTATAAAGTTTAAAGGTAAAGAAAACAAACAAAAAAGTGTTTTTTGTAACTTTATCTTGGATCTGTCTATACACTCTCAGAAATAAAGGTACAGGAACTGTCACTGGGGCAGTACCTTTTCAAAAGGTAGATATTTGTACCCCAAAGAGTCCACAGTGGTACCTTAAAGGTGCATATTGGTGCCTTAATGTACCTAACAAGTACCTTTGAGGTACCATTATGAACCCTTCAGGTACAAATATCTACCTTTTGAAAAGATACTGCCCCAGTGACAGCTCCTGTACCTAGTGTAGATTTGAATTGAAATACTTTTTTAAAGCTTAATTTTCCATCTCTTAATCCGTATCTCAGCACACCTACAGAAACGATGATCAGGAAACAGAAATAATAAAGTAACAGAAACAAGTCTAAAACTTTAGTAAATTTTGAGCACATTTTGGTATAAATACTATAAAATAAAAAAAGGTTTACAGAGAGATATTGTAAAACATTAGTTGTCTGAAGTTTGTATTTTATGCGTATATATTCTAAATTATAGAGTAATAAAAATAGAAATCAAGAATCATTTCTTTAAAATCTTTGATTTTAAGTTTAAAAATAAAAGCAAACTTTTGCTTTCTATGATTATTTTGTGCTAAAATATATCTTATGTAATTAATTTCTATCTTATATAATCTAAAATTAGCACACATTCAATTAAATAATGCCTTATTTGCACACAAGATTTTAGAAAACCTTTTTTTGCAATTTGAAATGTAATCAATCAACTGGGGAAATATGTTAAGAACTATTAGTTTCTTTTACCCTATTCAAATTTAGTGTCTTGCCCTAAGCTATTAAAGCTGGAGGATTCTTTTTTCACAGCCTTATGAATATTAAAATCCCTTAAGACTTCATAGTCCTTTGGGCATAAGCCCATATGATATACTACTGCCAGTAGCTTTCCGATTGAGCAGCACTAATATGTGAACAGGAAATGAATCAATGAAATGGTTGAATTATGGGTAAAAACTTACACATGGACGTGCCACACAAACACCCCTCCATACTGAAACAATTAGGGACCTCTGACAGTCGGGAGTAAATTACGCCAATACGTCTTCGTGAAAAATTTGGCGAGCACTGACAACTGCCATGGGAGTTTGGACATTAAAACGCAGGTCTCTTGAATCACTAGGTTCCCAACTGTCAAAACAGAGGAGGTTGGGAAGAAATACCTGCAAGACTGCACACGTGCAATAAAATTTTATTCATGTGATTGATGGCCAGCAGGCCGCTAGCAAAAGCATCTTTTCAAGACCACTGAATGAGTTGAAGACACACTTTGTAGTGGAAAAAATAAGGAAAAGTAGTATCAAATCAAAGCCAATGCACTGCAAGTAAAATATGTTGAATATTACTGCACATTAAAAAAAATTAAGAGACCACTTCAAAGTTATTTTCAGTTCTCTGGATTTGTCATTAATAGATTTGAGCAAAATATGACTTTAAATTACAAAAATAAGGAATATGTATTTATTTAGAGTTTTTTTTCCTTCTAGAAAATAGGCCAATATAAAATATTCCATGTTTCCAGACTAAAAAAATAGTTGAAACCATACAATATTTTTATTTTATTCAAACAAATGCTCAAACTCAGTCCTGGAGGGCTGGTGTCCTGCATAGTTTAGCTTCAATATAGTTTAATTTTCTTCAATATACCTACCTGGAAGGTTCTAGTTTACCCAGAAAAGGTTTAATTAACCAGTAATTGGGTTGGAACTAAAATATGCAGGAAACCGGCCCTCCAGGACCGGGTTTGGGCACCTCTGCTTTAACCCTTTAACTGCACCATCAAATAAAAAAATGGATTGCATTTCTTAACTCCTAATGTCACTACTTAACACATTCAATGCATTTTTGGTCACACTATATTTTGACAGTCCGTTTGTTGAGTTTAAGTTACATTGCATCTACATGCCAACTAATTCTCATTAGATTATAAGTAGACTGTTAGGTTGGGATTGGGATTAATGTAAGCTGACATTTACTTGCAAAGTTTTTTATAGTCAGTTAAATGTCTGTTGAAGGACTGTTAAATGTCAGTATCAACAGATATTAAGCAGTCTACTAATACTCAAATAGACCATCAAAATAAAGTGTTACCGCATTTTTTTTTTCCAACATATACCATAATTTCTAAAATGTCAGCCTCTACCAAATGGTTGATATCAGTTTGTGGTAAAAGTACCAGAATTAATACATACACTATGAAAAAATCTGAAAATATGAAGTGTAAGACCAATTTATATATATATATA